>QNUK01000204.1:1032500-1160000 GCA_013621035.1 Clarias magur
GGGCGAGGTCGAGCGCGAAAAAAACTCAAGACGGAATACGGAGGACTGAGGCGCACTTCCGCTAAAATCCACAGAGTTCAAGATTCTGGAACATTTTGGAATAATTATCAGAATTACTATTTGTATTTTTATTTGTATTTACTCGGTTTGTGTTTACTGTAACCTTATTTACTAGAATGGTAATGTCAAATGCTTAAGTAGTTAGCATAAGCTTTGGCTATTATGTAGTCTCAGATATGCTAATGTTCTTAGCATACCTTTACATTCACGTGTAGTTAGCATACAACTGCCATTAGCATACAGACTCTTACACTTTTATGTTGTTAGCATACTCTTGTGTTTGGACGTAGCTGGCATACTCTTATACTCCTATGTAGTTAGCATTTTTTTTTTACATTCTTATATACTTAGCATCGCTTACACATTTTAATAGTTAGCAGAAACACTTAAGCACTTAGCAAACTTTTACACTCTTAGCCTTTTAATTAGCTAGCATTCTTTTGCACTCTTACACAATTACCATACTCTTGCATTCTGAAGTAGCTAGCATACACGTTTATGTAGTTAGCGTACTCTTACGTAGTTAGAATTCTTTTATACTCTTATGTAGTTAGCCTAGTCTTACACCTGCGTGGCTAGAATTCTTTTACACTCGTGCGTGGTTGGCATAATCTTACACTTTTAAGCAGTTAGCATACTCTTACCCTCTTATGTAGTTAGCATATTCTTACACTCTTACTTAGTTAGCATACTCTTACTTATCTAGCATACTCTTTTACGCTCTTATGTAGTTAGTGTACTCTTACACTTTTAAGCAGTTTGCGTACTTTTAAAATAATTATCACACATAGCCTAACCCTACATACTCTTGCTGCGTGTAGAATAAGCTTTAGCCTTACCAGATATGTAAAGCTTATCTATTAATCAAATAAACGCACATTTTAAACCACAAGGTTCAGCTTTATAGCGAAGTATAGCAGTTTTGTTTTCAAAGACCTGGACTTTGCGACTAGCTAGTTGAGGAGTTAGCATTAGCACATGAGCACATGGCTAGAGAGCTAGAAGGTTGTGAAGGTACAGTAGCACAATGAGACCTGTTTAACAGGCAAAAAAGTTTGTTTTGTTAAGCATTTAGTCTGTTCCATAGGTATGACTTTGTAATTCACTGCGTAGAACCACACACACACACACACACACACACACACTGATCCCAGCCGAACATGATGAGCAGATCCACTGGAGCGTTAAGCAAACCGAAGGCACGGGACTGGAATAAAAGCTCAACTGGTGATAGAGTTCAAGACGTCAAGACAGCTGGAGTAAAGACTCGCAGCAGTGCTTCGCTGCACGTAGCTACCTTTCTGTCCGGCGCGCAGGATCCGAGGTCAACCGGAAGAATCATTTGCAAGGACTGAGGAATTATAATTACGCCAGCAACATTTCTGCTGTAGGTAGGAATCAGACGTTTTTGCGGTTTTGACGTTTCATTATGATGAATTTGAAAGAAAGCTCGGTCTGAATGCTAGTGGAGTCTTGAATGCTAGTCCAAGGACATCCCAGTGGGACTTTTTTTATGGTTGTCAAAACGTTATGGCGACATTAATTTGACAGCGTTTTGGACATGATGTCCAATGTTGGTAGAGAATTCTTTGTTCAAGTTGAAACAATGTGGGGATAACATTGAATGCCATTAATTCATTTTTAAATTTACATTTATTGTACATTTAGGCATTTGCCGTTATCCAGAGCGACTTACATTACATCTGAGTTGAGTTGAGGGTTAAGGGCCTCGCTCAAGAGCCCAACAGGGACAACTTGGTGGGATTTGAACGTGGGAACCTTCCCGAGCTCTAGTCCAATGCCTTAACCACTGCTATCATGCTACCACAGCGGCACCTCGGCAGACAAATTTAATCTGCTCAGGACGCGAGTTCTTAATGTGAAATTTCGAATTATGAAACTCATTTTCCAATAGGAAATAATGTAAATAGCCCAGACACCCAAAATATTACCGATTTCCAACAATTTCAATTTAAATCTTGGGCAAAATGGCAACAACAAAAAAAAGTTAATGTAAAGTTTTGAACAGCTCCCGGACGTACGCGCAACTTAGCTAGCCTTAGGTCTGGCTTGGTCGTTCACTTTGTATGCTGAAGCAAATTTCTTGCACAATTTTAGTTCTTAAGGCAAAAATTCTTAAGGCAGGGTGTTTGTATGCCGAGGTACCACTTTACTATTACCAAACCGATGGCCTGAGCAGGGCGTAAACTCCAATGCATGCCTAACACTGGAACCACTAGGGGGCATTCTGCTGATGCTAGCAAATGCGCTTACATAACAATGAACACCATATTACACTACATATTAGAGTAATGCGCATTTAATATACATCTCACTGTAATATTTTCGAAAGAAGATGAAACGTGATGAACAGAGAGGTACTGTAGCAGTACAACACTAAGAGATGCATGACACGAGATAGTCACGCTGTGAACGCGTGTGAGGCCGTCGTGTCCGTCCCAATGTTCGATTGGAATTCTAAACCCTGTTCGAAACTTCGTTGATGTTAATCTGCATAAATGGTCCACACTCAGGTTATAAATATGTTGTTTTTTTGAGGTTGCATGTGCAACCTTGTGCTTGGGTTGTTCATTCAATGTTATCTCAACATCACTTCATCAAAGTCGTTTTTGACTTTCAAAAACCGCGTCATTGTATCGTCCGTACTATAACTATGAGTCGAAAATGACCCGCACTCCGGTTATATAAAAACTTAAGGCTACTGTCTACCCAGTAGTTGTTGAGCGGGTGCGAATGATTTACATCGGTTGACTTGTAACTGCGGTGCGAGCCACTGGTGATTTCCACGAAAGAAGAGCAGCGTGCACTGACTGGATTTTTGTGGTGATGTACCTGGTGCCGAAGACTTTGTGCGCAGCTTGGGGAAAGTGTTTTGTCACAAAGGAAGTTTGTATGAAACTTCGATAGAGAAGTTCAAGCGAGGTCGCACAAGTGCTAGCCGTCAAGAAGGAGCCGAACGCGCGTCAATGGCTGATGACATCATCGCACCCTCTCCATGGTCCTGATCTCGCTCCAACAGACTTTCACATGTCCGGTCCCCTGGAAGCGGCTCTGCGAGGACGAAGATACACTCCTGACGAAGAAGTGAAGGCAGCGGTGCATTCATGACATTCGTGCCAAAACATTCCTAATGAGGGAATACGGAATGGACGAAGTGTATCGGAAAGCAAGGAGATTGCGCTGAAAAATGATGCACTTGTCCTTCGCAAAAGTCAGTCCGAATGAATTCTACAGCCGGAGTGCGGATCACTTTTGACTCACCCTCGTATACCTCAACGCTCTTTGAGCGTTAGCCTTCCTGCTGGGATGTCGCCTAGGTACTGGCGTGAAGTTTTAGCCTGAGTGCCGTGTGACTGTAAGTTTCCTGCCACCTCCAGGACACTGAACCTGTAAATTGTTTGTAGATTGCTGTGGTGTAAAGGGAATAGAACGCGTCGGGATGTGCAGTTGTAGAAAAACAATCAATTTCAGGATGGTAAGAGTAACTCCGCTTTGTTAATTATTTTCTCATGACAGAACCACACAGAATGTTTTACTCCTGACTGACTCACAGTATCACGATAACGCTGTGTATGATGTACAAGGGACGTTCGAGTCAAACCAGGACTTTTGATTGTACAGAGTAACAGAGCGAAACTCCCCTTATTTCTTTATATAATCCCCTGCTACACTGATGCACTTATCCCGGCTTGAACACCATCAAGGTAGAAAGTTTTCTCAGTACGCCTGAGCTTCACGACTGAAACGCTGGCCTCCCAGGAACTCCTTTAATGGCACAAATATGTGGAAATGGCTTCGAGCGAGGTCAGGACTGTAGTAGTAGTAGTAGCAGAGCCGAGTTCCTGTGTTGGCGACAAGTTATCCGACGCTCGTCATTCCCTTCTTGGAAGTTTTTACGTTCGCACCGTTCAGATATTTTACTGCGGCTAAGAGTCTCATCAGCGTCCCGTGCTCGAAGTCTTCCGTCAAATGTCAATCACGTACTGTATACGCCTTCACTGAGCAGAAATTGCATCATGAATCCTGGTTTGACCCGAACGCCCCTCTTGGACAATGTGTGTAGCTAGCTTTGCTAGTTGTTGCATGTGTGTGTCAGCGCTTAGATTTTGGGAAAATGCAGGAAATGTAAAAAAAAAAAAAAAATTAATTACAAAAGATAATAATAATAAGAAATAAATAATAATAATAATAATAATAATAATAATAATACACCTGGATGGAGGAGTAATTAGCTGTTCCTGCAGGATTATAAAGAATATTTCAGGATTTTCCTGATGTTACTAAAAGTGGATTTATACAAAGCAGGAATTTTCTAGATTATCCTGATTCCACCACACACACACACACACACACACAGCAAATCCTGCGGATACGCCTATACCAAAGATCCAAAGGCGTGTAATAAATATTATAGCAAACCTACAACACTCCATCTTCCTCTTCTGTTCCTCTCTCTCTCTCTCTCTGTGTGTGTGTGTGTGTGTGTGTGTGTGTGTGTGTGTGTGTGTGTGTGTGTGTGTGTAAAGGAGTAAGCTGGGAGCCGTTACCACCCACACACTTCAGCTTCAGCTTGCAGCATGATAGCAGATTTACATTGAGAATGAAAAAGTGTGCACACACACTCACACTCACACACACACACACACACACACACACACACTCCCTCCCACTCCTCTCCCAGCTTCAACACATGCACACACTCTCACTCTTCTTCTGTATAAGAGCACTCCGGTGTGCAGCATTACATGCACACACACACACACACACTGCTATCAAATGCTTTATCTTTCCTGGAACAGTGTTCCCGTGGTTATCTCGTTACGTTGTTTACACCAGTGTAATGGATACACGACGCGCGTGGCATGGCATATTCGATAACGATCGCGCGCGAGCGTTCCCAGATAACGCCTGAGCTCCAACGCCGCCGTCACCAGCGCAGCACACCAGTCAGGGATAGATTTTAACACTTCTTCATTCCGTTCTGTCTGTCTCCGTAAGTCAGATGTGAGGTGCCGGGGAAAAACGTTGCCATGGCAACCCAGTAACGAGGCTGGATTTGGATGTGTATCAGGAGGGAGTCGAGTGAGAAATTGGAATAAATAGACCCGCCGGTCTCTGCTTTTTATTTTACTTCTGTGATTTTATTTATTTATTTATTTATTTATTTTTGCCTAAACTGATTTTTTTTTTTATGGCAACGGATGAAGAGAAATGATTAAACAGAGCGATTTCTTTCTATTATCGTGTGCAGTCGAGTCATGAGCTTGACACGACTTACTGACAGAAAGGAGCACAGGGTGGACACAGCACTGAGTGTGTGTGTGTGTGTGTGTGTGTGTGTGTGTGTGTGTGTGTGTGTGTGTGTGTGTGTGTGTGAGAGAGAGAGAGAGACTTTGACTTTTAAACATCTTTTAATATTACTCAGGACATGTCTACCTTTATAACATCAAATAAATAATAAATATTTTATAAGGTTTAACATGAGTACAGTACAAGTATATTTAATAGACAGAATATTAAAAGCAATAATAGTTAAACACATAGGACTGAGTGAGATTAAGGGAGAGTCTGAGAGAGTGAGACTGAGATTGAGAGAGACTGAGTGAGAGAGTGAGACTGAGATTGAGAAAGATTGAGTGAGAGACTGAGATTGAGAGTGACTGAGAGTGAGAGAGACTGAGAGTGAGACTGAGATTGAGAGAGACAGAGTGATAGAGACTGAGAGTGAGACTCAGAGAGAGACAGAGTGAGAGAGACTGAGCGTGATAGAGACTGAGATTGAGAGAGACAGAGTGAGAGAGACTGAGAGTGAGATGGAGAGGAGACAAAGTGAGAGAGACTGAGAGTGATAGAGACTGAGAGTGAGACTGAGATTGAGAGTGACTGAGAGTGATGGAGACTGAGAGTGAGACTGAGAGTGAGAGTGACTGAGAGTGATAGAGACTGAGAGTGAGACTGAGATTGAGAGTGACTGAGAGTGATGGAGACTGAGAGTGAGACTGAGAGTGAGAGTGACTGAGAGTGATAGAGACTGAGAGTGAGACTGAGATTGAGAGAGACAGAGTGAGAGAGACTGAGAGTGAGACTCAGAGAGAGACAAAGTGAGAGAGACTGAGAGTGATAGAGACTGAGATTGAGAGAGACAGAGTGAGAGAGACTGAGAGTGAGATGGAGAGGAGACTGAGAGAAATTAGGCAAACCACGTGTATGAGATGAGAACATCAGCAACACTATGATATCTAGTGATAATAAGATGCAGTAACTTTATCACACTGTTCATGGTTTGTAAACCATCTAGACACCAGTAGACGCCGACTGTCCCCTAAGACCTGGACCCGAGGACTGATCACGCCAGTTCTGCAAAACTCACCACAGAAACTACAGGAGTATTTGTGTTTGCAGCATTAAATACATAAACACCAGAAGCCGGGTCGTTAATAAAGATGTTCAACACAGTCGGACTCAGACAGCACCCTGTCTCACACACACACACACACACACACACACGGTGACACACACGCACACAGACACACATACACAACGCACACAGACACACACACACAGACACACACACACACAACGCACACAGACACACACACACACGCAGACACACACACACACGCACTCATAAACACCACTGTCAAAGACAAAAAAGACAGAATCTTCACCTGCTTTGTGGACTTTCAGAAGGTGTTTGACTCGGTCTGGCCTGAATGATGTTTAAACTCCGCCAGTCCAGCGTCAAGTTAGTGTACCAGGAGTGTGCGTGTGTGTGTGCGTGTGTGTGTGTGTGTGTGTGTGTGTGTGTGTGTGTGTGTGTGTGTGTGTGTGTGTGAGACAGGGTGCTGTCTGAGTCCGACTGTGTTGAACATCTTTATTAACGACCCGGCTTCCACAGCCCCGGGTCTCACCCTCCATCACACAGAGGTCACGTTCCTGCTCTATGCTGTTCCTTCTGTCTCACACACACACACACACACACACACACACACACACACACACACACTTAAACACACCCAAACACCAACAAATCCAGACTGAATACATTCTAATAGAATGTAAAGAACATATACTCAACACTAAACAGAGAAATCCAAAGATCTGCTTATCTGAATGAAAGACTCATTTCTGACTAATCACAAAGCGAGGGATCACAGTTTAGAAACTGAAAAAGGATGACACACCAAAACGTATCAAACCCCCAGAACGGGGACTCGCTGTGTGCACACACTGTGAGCCACAGGAAGTAGAAACAGAGACACACTGCAGTCTTGTCCGTCCAAAACGCCACCAGATTGGACAGGAATAATTCTGTACATTCAGAAAGGAACTTCTCGTCTCTGAGCACTGAGCAGAAGCTCAGCAGTGGAGTGTGATTGAGGCGCTCGACTGCAGCTGCGTTTATGTCCACTCTTCATCATCGTACGAGAAACGCTGATCTAATCTAATCTAATCTGAAATTTTATTTTTATGCAATTTATAGCAATGAATCAAGACAGCATCTTTATGCACTAAACCTGTTCGTGCCTATTCATGTTAGTCTTTGATTATTATGGGGGGAAAAAAAACATGACTTACGAACATTCGAGTTACGAACGGACCGCGGTTCTACAAACATTCAGAGATGCGAACACATCACGGAGGTAGCTCACGTCTATTGTAAAAAAAAATTAGACACTGCAGTGCACCAGATGTGGATATTTACAATTATATACAATATTTTCAGCGTTTAAGTGAATGTATAAAATGTGTGTGTGTGTGTGTGTGTGTATTTGTGTGTGTGAGGGTTTTAATGAATCAGTCCAGGAGCATGATGATAAAAAAAAAGAAAAAAAAAAAGAAGATATTGAATAATCCTAATTTCCTTAACAACATCGTAGAAATCTTGAACAAAACAGAATTCACAGTCCAATACAGTGGAAAACAGCTCAGGGACAGAATGGAGTCCGGGATCCCCTTCGTGCAGAGACAACACTGGGAGGTTCATTTCTTTAGTTATGGGTTTTGGGGAAAGAGGACAGAGATTTAGTCTGTGGATTGGTTTGCTTTACATACAGTAAGACTCGTTTTGTCTGACTTAAGAACAAATCCGACTTATGAACATACGCCCGGAAGGGAACTCACTGGTAAGTTGGGAACTAACTGTAATTATTTTTTAAAAAAAATAAAAAAAAAACATAATTGTAGACAGAGACAGAGGGAAACTGTGTGTGTGTGTGTGTGTGTGTGTGTGTGTGTGTGTGTGTGTGTGTGTGAGAGAGAGAGAGAGAGAGAGAGAGAGAGAGAGAGAGAGAGAGAGAGAAACTGAAAGAGTGAGACTGTTCGGAAAAACGGAGAGAGACAGAGAGAGTGAAGAACTGATATGGGGAGACTGAGACAAATGGTAACTATGGGAGAGAGAGACTGAGAGACAGAAAGAGACAAAGACAGACTGTGAGTCAAGTGAGCGTGAGAGAGACTCTGAGAGAGAAAGAGTGACTGAAATGGAGACTGAGAGTGAGACTTAGACTGAAAGAGCGAGACCGAGAGAAAGATTTACTGTAGAATGGAAGACGGAGACACAGAGAGACAGAGAGACATACTGTATGTATCTAACTATGTAGATTACTGCTCCTGGTGGGTGATTACAATTATCTACTTTGTGCACGACTCCCACCGCTCATTGTCTCCGATAAATCACACTCGTCTCCCAGCGGCCCGAGCGCTTCTTACGGGATATTTTTTACTAAACACTAATCAAATTCACTGTTTCCGTGAGCGCTCGCGATTAACAACAGCAGAACGAGCCGTTTTTTCTATTTATTTATTTAATTTAATTTAATTTTTATTTTTGGTAATAGCGGGTTAAGTGGCTCGAGGCGTTGAAAACAAAGACGACGTTTAGATGAAGAATCCTTCAGCCTCGGCACAGGAGAACCAGAACAAAACGCTCACGCTGATGTTTCTACCAAATCTGCTCTAACGTCTTGATTTGTTTAAGGGATCGTTCATCTGCGAGTCAAAAACAGAGGAGTGAAAGACCTGCGATTGTGCTGTATACACACCCGCACTCGTCTGTTACGCTGTGAGAGCGATAGAGCGCCAGAGAGTTCACGGCGAAGTGTGTATGGAAGAAAAAAAAGAGCGGGACGTTTTATTCGCGTATCGTTACACTGAACGTTGTGAAACACACCTGATACACTGGTTACTCCGTGCTCTGACTTCTCTGAAACTGGAGACTCCTTCCGTGGACATTAGTGGCATGGTACGTCTACATCGACGATCCTTCCGATTAGAGGTTCCGCGGTAGTCGACCCGTTTACTCGGACGCTGATCCCGGGCGCGAATACAACAGGAGAAGAAAAGTTTAGGTCCGACTTCCTGTCCGTTCCAATAAAGCCCGCCTTCTGCGTGATTATTGGTTACAAGAATTCAGTCTCAGCTCTGATTGGTTAGTTGCTTGACGGTGTGTGAAATGTGAGCCAATCAGACTCGTGCTTATTAGGAAACCCGTCCCATCACCCGATGTTACCCCCCAACATGGGGCAAAAAAAGCGCAGAAGGAATATAATTACGCCAGTAAGACAGAAGTAATCATATAAAGTCTTAAATGTCTAATATATGGCGACTTTCTTCAAAGTTTACACCCCCCTCGCTCGGACTTTTAGTGGGATTTTAAGCTCAGTGTAAATGCACCATCTGCTCATGTGCTTTTTTTTTTTGTTTGTTTGTTTTTTTTGTTTTTTTGTTTTTTTTTTGCAAAACGCGATTAATCCCATCATAATTAGCTTCATTCCTAGATTTAATGTATACGTAGTCTACAGTGTAAGTCCCCGTGAATGAGCCGTTGCTATAGAAACAAATGCGCACAGTTGTTGGATTTCACCTCATGACCCTAGTCAAAATAAATAAATAAATAAATAAATAAATAAATAAATTCCAGCGAAATTAACACGGAGAGCTGTAATTGCGTATTTCTTTCTCTGTCGATGGGAAATCTATAGAGGTTAACGGCGAGTCGTTTAACGTCCTCCCGTGGATTCAGATCAGAGCTTCGTTCAGGGTATGAAGTCTTGTTGCCCACGCTGCGTGGGCCGAGCGCGGGAGCGTGAAGGCCGCCTGGAGCGCTGTCCTGATTCATGCGCGTCTTTTCCACCTGCTCCGCTACTCCGAGGACCTCGGGCTCTCCGTTCTGTTCCCAAAACCGACCGCTGCTTTAGTTCTGGCCAAACTACTCCAATGCAAGTTCATTCGATAGCAACATCCACCTCCGCCCAACCTGGTCCTAAATAAAACAATAATGGAGTTATTGTTCTATGCTGAAGCTATTAGATGCTAATATTAGCCGGCATCCTCCTCCCCAGGGACTCACTTTACCGTGGTGCTTAAATCCTCGGACCGTCGGGTCGTTGAGTGTTATAAAAGCCGACGGCTTAATTAAAGTCGAATTAGAAAGACTGCGTGCAAGCTTTAATCCTACAGTACGTAGGTATGGAAAAAAACTAAACAAAAAGCATAGCGTTCTGTAATTTTAGCCCATTTCCACTTAATTTCATCTCTCTCTCTCTCTCTCTCTGTGTGTTCGACGTCCTCGTTCTTGAAGCAGGGACGGTTAAAGCTGTAAATCTGAGATGTGCTTCCTTTGAGAAACTGAAAGGCAAGACTAGGATGGATGAAATATCTTCAGGTCCTACTGTTTTAACAGCGTATATTTCCGGATTAGTCTCAAACGTCTAGGGTTGTGCGGCTGATGACCGCGCACAGATTGTTTACCAAAGTTCTGTTCCGTAAGGTTGCAGACTTGATCTGTGTATCTTCTTAAAGGACGTTTCATTCCACCGACCCTCTTTATGTTGCTCTGAAACAGTCTGTAGAAATTCGACGGCCTATTTAGAGCCAATCAAATCGCTGCTTTCACGATCCTGAAGCGTGTGGCCGGAAAAGCGTACAAAAGGGTTCAGAGTCTTTGCACCTACTGTACGCGCCAAATTATACAGTATATTGTAACTGAAACTCGCTCATGTGCGTCTGTTGACTCGGCGTAGCTCCAGCCGCGCTCGAGTTCCCAGTGGTGTAAAGGACGTTGTGTTGTTGCTGGAAATGGGAGGAAAAAGTGCTCATACTGTTCAGTAAGTGTTATTTCCGCTAGGACGGGCGTGGACGTTGAATTGGGGACCGGGTTTTTTTTTGTTCAGCTAAAAAAAAAGTCCGCCCAAGATTGTGCCTGCATTACGCGAGCAAATCGTCTCCCTGTTTGCTCGCTTTGGTTGAGAGCCGCTGTGAACGACATGAACACTGTGAGGCGCTGCACGCAGTGAATCAACATGCTAATAGTGTGTACGTTAGTTTCTTTCAGGAGAAATAAAAGAAAATAAAAACTTAATTGGAACACTTGGTGTCCATAGACTTGATGATATTCCTGACAACAAGCCTACAAAGCTGGCATGAAGCTGGGTAGCGCATGGTTTTTTTTTGTTTGTTTGTTTTTTCGCAAAGTGCTACAAGTGCATTAAGTGGTAGCTGAGACGCGATCATGCATGCTACTGGGTGGAATCATAGCCGTATCACTCTCTATTCTTCACATTTGACATATGTTTTGTCTACAGTAGTTCTAACGATGGCTCATGCGGTTCCTCGGCGTCTCTGCGAGCCGTAATCGCCTTCTTCCGAGCGATGAAGGACCTGACGGGAACAGACCTTACAGTCACGGCAGGTCTGTTACAGAATTCAGTCGGCAGTTTATCAGAATCTTGTTGAGCATGACAAGAAATGATCGCGCAGATCTAAAACCGGCTTTGCCCATTCCTCACGAGGTCATTTATCCAGACTCCAGTAGCAGAGACTTGTTTCTGTGAAGATGCCTTGGCCAGAGTCGTCGTTAATGCTTCCAGGACCATAAACTCGCCCCTCAAGGTCGTCCATCTGATCGGCAGAAACCTTACAGACTTTAAATATGCGATGGTTTTTCCTTAGCTGTGCTTGATGGTGCGTTTCCGTTTGAAGCAGGAAGTGCTTGACTGGTTCATTTAGGATCTGCTACAATCCAAACAAGCCTCAGCAGGCTAGCTGCATCTGGAGAAACTCGAAGATTTGACAGTCCCTAGAGCTTTTTCGACCTATTCTCGCTGACGGAGAGCCCCGTAAGGCAGATGGAACCATGACCTTGTATAGACTCCGCCCTTTCTGGTCGGGAAGATTTTAATAGCTTCCTTGCGGCTTGTACCTTCAAGTTGCAAGCCACGTCGTCCAATTCGACGTTTTTGTGTTCAGATTGGATTTGCACTCAGATTTGCTCTGACCCTAGTGAGGTATGCGTCTGCTCGGTCGATGGATCTGATTTTAGCAAAAAAATATGTTTCCTCTGGACGGCGGCAAGCAGTTAGCCGGCTGGATTTGTCGAGGTCTTAAAGAAGGAAGAAAGCCAGACGCCGCACTTTAGCTGAAATGCAGAAATGAATGAAAGTTATATTATACTAACTGTGTAGTATTATTTTGGAGCGTTTATAATTAGCGCTGGAATCAAGGCCATACGCATGCACACACAGTGTTTCTCTTAATTATGCATTTCTGCCTTCTGCTTTTGATAGACGTATGAATTTTTCCTACATTCGGTCACGTAATCTGGTGTTAAATGAAGCGACCGCCTGTTGTAGACTATAACATCAATAATAATAAGGATAATTATGAGCATATGTCACTGTTATCAGTTATACCGGATGCATGACACTATTAGGACGCTCCATGACTAGCATTAGTACGCGATGTTGACGGTTAAAGAGTTTGTAGAAATAGTTAAAGGTTTAAAGTTAAGACGAATCTGCTGGGCCCGTATTCACAAAGCTTCTTAGAATTCTCTCGGAGAGCTCCTACCTTAGCTTTAGGAGTCCTAGACTAAAAGTGATTTAGGGAACTTTTTAGAGCAACTCCGAGTAAGGAAAGTAGAGAAACTTTTATCTTAGTGAGGGGGCGTGGTCGACCCTGTTGCTAGGGATGATGCGGCCATTCAAGGACTGTGATTGGTTAATAAAAAAAAATAATGACCTCTGACCTCTGCAAAGGTTTTGAAGCGCGCTCTTTGTGAAGACAGACTATATGATAACAGGACAGTTAGTGAAATCATGTTGTTTGTATATGAAGAAATTGTATCATCATGACTACAGGCTACTCCGTGCAAAGTTTCTAGGCGAAATGTCTTAAAGATAATTAAACAGCCAAATGTTGAAAATGTGTCGACTTTTGAAGCAACCGATTTCCACACAGTAGCTACTATATTTAAGTTCTCACACTTATTTACCGGACTGATTTTATTACTTGTGATCCATTTCAGATTGATGGGAGCGAAATGTCTCGGTTTTTTACCAGTTGACATGATCACGGGACAGTTTATTTAAAAGTTGCACTTTTGGATGGTCTGTAGCCAACAATCCAAGAGAGACGGAAGGAAGTAAAACGACAAGAAAACCAAAATGGATAGAAAAGCAGGTGTTTACTTTCAGCGTTACGTTCAGTGTTCGGAGAATATTTCTTCCTTCCGCCAGTTTGTCCTCTGCTAGAGAAACTCTTAAGACTCTTAAAAGTCCTCCTCTCTATACTCTTAACAAATTTTTTTACCTTAGGAGCTGTTTTTAGGGCTGAGATGTTTTGTGAATCATTTTTTATCTTTACTAAGATTTAATCCTAAATTTAAGGAGAAATTCTAAGAAAATGCCCTAATTCTAAGATTTTTCTTAGAATTTCGTCACTAAGAGCAACTTTTAGGCTTAAGAAGCTTTGTGAATACGAGCCCTGATCTTTAATGTAATGAGTGAGATTATTATTATTATTATTATTATTAGAGGTTGAAGTCCACGTACATGTCTGTCTGTCTCTCTGTACGGCAGAACTCTCTGTCTCACTTATTAATACACAGAAATCACATTCTGTAAGGTTGAGTATCTGACGCCTTGTTTACACTAAGTTGGACTTCTTTGGTGCTCAGACAAACACACTCGCTGTTCGGTAATCGGAGAGAGAATCACAGATGAGAAATGGAAAAAGTCGATCAGATAAAGATGAAGTTTCGTCTTAAAACGACTCCGGCGTGTTAAAATTCACTTCTACCACTTCAGCGCTGTTATTTCAGCCAAAGTGAAAATATGAACGAATCCCAGTCAAAATATTCACTTTATCTTTTCCAATTAATATCTATTCTATCTATCTACAGTATATCTATTTAAGAAACTACACGACGAAAGGCCGTCCTACGAACGACAACAAATACAAGGTTTTTTTTTTTTAAAAAAGCAGTTTTTTTTTTTTTTATACTGTATTTTTCATTATGGTTTATGAATTTATGTGAAATTGAGAACTGGACATTCGTCTTCTACTTGCAGGTGCGATTTCAATCATTACGTAATGTTCATTTGATACAATAAATATTGTGCACATGGCAAAATCCCCAGTGCTGAATTAACACCTCGAGTGTAAACTGCCTCACGGTTCATCGGTGTCCAATTGGACGTACGCTGCATATATACGCTGTAGTGTTCTGTTAACAGGGACGGGAGATTTCGCTGCGTAATCTCTAAAAGGGTGTCAGTCATTTTGGAGTGGGCCGTCAAGCAGAAGATTTTAGAGTTTTTCAAGGAAAAAAAAAAAAAAAAAAACTTCATCACCTGGAACTAACTGGAAACTTTTCCCAGCTTCGTCCTTGTTCGTCGCTTGTCAGGGTTTTGAGCCGTGCAGCAGGATGACGGCGATGAAATCCGGCGTACGGGACAGACGGCGTGCGAGGCTGATGACACTCGCTGTAAGACGGGGCCTGGACACTGGGCGAGAGACTTCGCTTCAGGAGAAGCAAGGGATTTAAGTGAAACCTGTGCTTGAGGCGCATTATGACACGTCCAGTGGTAGGACTCGTCCTCGAGGTGTCGAGATGTTCAGATTCCGACTTTGGTACCAGGACTCATAATACTGTATATCTCGGTCGGGACGCTCGTCCTCTGAGTGCCCGTGTGCACTTTAAGCATTTACACAGGGGGAAAGTTCTGTGTATTCAGAGTCGGCTCGGGCGCCTTCTGTCCTCAGCAGCCTGTGTGTTTACGCCTCGTCTCCCCAGTCTGCCGAGTTCTATTTGATTCTACGACCGGCTGCAGTAAACACAGGCGCTTAAGGTGTAGAAAACGCTGACGGGAAAAAGCAACTAGTGTGTTTTTGTTCTTAAATGCAACGCAGTGTAGAATAAAAGCAAGAAAAAATGATCTATGATATACCATACTCGTGGACATGAAAGTGATAATAGGATTCCAGAAGTCATTGCTTAATAGTCGTACGTTTGTTTATGTACTCTATGGTGGCACCTCGCACCGCCGGGGTTTGGGGTCGGAATCCTGCGTGTTTTCCTTGTGCTTGCACTGACTTTTTACTAATCGTGGTTTAACATTAGAGCTGTGCAAATTAATATATACAGTATTTTTTCATTTTTTACAATATTTGTTTGTTTGTTTGTTGATTTTTTTCAATTCAACTCAAAACACTGTTGTATCTTCTGTTCCACGCTCCAGTAGATGGCGGTAATGTACAGTACCAACCCACCCAAAACTTAAAAGAAGGAATACAAATGCGAAATGCACGAATTTGTACGATATGGAAAAAAATGGTCTGCGTTGTCAGTTTATTATATCGATTCAATGAATCGATGAGTCGATTCTGAATCAAAAACTGACTCAGTGATGCGATACAGTAAACTGACACAGCAAACCGCTTCTATCTTCTTGCGTTTGACATTTGCATTCTTTCTCTTGAGTTCATGGGCAGATTGGCGCGATACCGCCACCTGCTGGACTGGAGTGCGGAACAGAAGGTTGGGCGGGAAAAATAGCGTGTCGCGATATGATGTGTAAACAATCAACAACAGCTTACACCGGATTTCAATGCATATTAGTCGCGGGAACAGTTTTTAATATTTAAACACCTGACTAAACGGATGGTAAACCTTCATGCTTTTGAATTGAATTGGCTAGAAAAATCGCAAAAAATCGAATCAACGCTCTGGCGTTCTGATTCGCCAAGCCGCCCGAGGCGCAGACGATCGGAGGTGGTGACGGCGATGGTGATGTTCAGCCTCTGAAGGAAGGGAGACAGGAGGACACGTGGGCGGCTCTTATTTGCATACTGATGCGTAATCATTACAGTGCGGAATTTCTAATGAGGGTCAAGGCGTCGAGATTTTTCTATTCGGTAAACAGCTGATTGTTCAACATAAAGCTTCGATGGCGTCGTAGTTTTCGACAGCGCGCATTCCGCGCTCATGTGAAGACCTGCAAAGGAGACGAGCAAAGCGGCTTCCGCGGGTCTGTGATCCGCTGAAATGGAACCGGTTCGGTTTGTGTCCCGGCATCGCGCTCGCTAAAGGGAGTGAGAACATTGTGAATGAGAATGGAAGTGCGAGAAGACAGGAGAAAAAGATCCGGAAAGCCGAGCGAGAGAGAGAGAGAGAGAGGGAGGGAGGCTGGGGAGACGAGAGACGAGGCTGTAGAGGAGAGATGGATAAATGCACTGTTTGAATTATGTAAAAGAGGTGCGTGGGTGATCGAGAACAAACTGTGTGTATGTGTTAAAGAGGCAGAAAACGGCAGGGAGGGCAGGAAAGAGAGGAAGACGAGGGAGGGAAAGAAGGTGACAGCGATAGACGGAGAGAGTGATAGCTTGCAGAGGCAGTTGCTTTTATGTAAGGTTTAGCATTGATCTGCTGCTGCACGATAACAGAAATAAAAGCAGATTTCTGCTTCTGGTCTCTCTCTGTGTGTGTGTGTGTGTGTGTGTGTGTGTGTGTGTGTCTTCTTTCCCTTTCTGCTCCTTCACTCTATCCTGTTGTTGGCTGGATCTTGCCCAGGCTCCTGACGCCCCCTCACCCAATACGCCTTCCATTCATTTGTTTTCTGCTCAACTTGTTTCACATTCATCACACACACACACACACACACACACACACACACAGGAAGCAGATGTGCACCCAAGGACGCTGTTTGATACATGCTCTGTTTGCCAGCACGACCCCTCGCCTCTCAGTCTCGTGACTACAGCTTCATATCTTCTTCTTTCGTCTTTTTTTTTGTGTGTGTGTGTGTGTGTGTGTGTATGTGTTGGCCTTCGTTCTTTCAGGGTGCGTGTTCTTTGTGATGATGCTGGTTGATGGATTCATGCTGAATCAAGCAAACATGCAGTGTGTCCGGGTGTGGTTACAAAAAGCACCGAAATTCCCATCTTCCTATATCGGCGGATCCCAAGCCTGGTCCCGTTAGACCCCGTGTCCTGCCCATTGTGCCGTCTTCTCAGCTCCCACCACTTTACCACCCAGTTTACTCAGCCTCTTCTGAATGGCCAGAGCGGGGACAACCCTGCGATGTTCAGGACACGCCGTCCTCCAGGACCAGGGCTGGGAACCACTGCTGTAGATGATGAGATACCTCCAGAAGCCCAAGCCAAAGAAAGTCAAGTTAAGTCTAAAGTCACAAGCCTTAGAGTCCAAGTTGTTTCCAGGACCAGTCAGAACCTGTGAGGTCCACGTCCAAGGCCTAGAGTGCCGAATCCCACACCGTGTCCAAGTCGAGTCCGGAGTTCCAAGCCGTAGCTGTGGAACGTTGTGTAAAAACCTCATCACCTTATATTCTCGGACTTGTTTTATTGCAGAAATCTTTCCTCCATTCGTTATAACAAGCTTAAAGATTGAGTCTATACGAGTATATACACAAGAAATAAGAAGAATATTCATCATAATGACGAGTGACACCGTTACCGCCTCGGCCTTGCACGTCCATCTATAACAAATAATAAACGTTTGAAAATAGTTTTGTGCAGCCTGTACTTTTAGTATGCTAATTAGTCCCAGCCTCCCTTGAGATCGCGTGATCTGCGACCTCATTATAAATTTCTTAAACACACAGATCCAACTTAAAAAAATAAAAATAAAAAAGACCCGAGAAAAGAAAAGAAAAAAAAAGGCGGTTTTACTTACCAAATCTTCACTTTTTTTTTTTTTGTTTTTTTTTTTTTGGACACCTTGTCACATGACCGTTTCAAATCAAATCAAATTCCAATTTTCTTAGTCGCATACACAGTCATACAGAGTATGATATGAAGTGAAATGCTTATACAACTGATGTCGACCTACAATATTACAACAAAAACAGAAATAAGAGATTTAAAAATAAAGGAACACTTATTCACTCATTTGCATAATATCCATTTCATTTGCATGCTTATTAATATTCATTAGCGTCGTCTAGTGATAGGACGCTTGGATCGTTTCAGTGACGCGGTTCTTTGAATCTCGTTCATCAAAATGAACGGATCTTTTTTTTTTGAGTCATTTCGTTCCTTTGATCAGAAATAAAATAAAATGTGGCGTCTTCGATAAACAGACCCGCAACACGTCCACGTGGGCATTTTTGGCTCTAGGTCCAGTAATGAACATATTACGATACAGCTAAGGACATATTGTTATAAACACAATGGGCAGCTCACCATCATATCTTCCGTTCCGAGTCGTTCGTTCTTTTGAATCTGTTGCACTGCATAGCGTCGATGGGAGTCACGTGAACGAACACAAAACGTGAACGAACGACTCGGACCAGAAGACTCATCGAGGAGAGCCGTTCAGTTCTGTTTCCTGTGACTTTATTCTTTTTGGTCTCTTCATTTTCACAAACATTCTTACACCCGTGTCATATAGATACATTTTGAGAACCTTGTATGGTCTGTGCTAATCTTTAAGAAATATACTGTCGAGTTTACTTTAAAAATCCAAAGCTTGGGAATCTGGATTGAAACTCTGGTTTGGGATTCAAACTCAAATTAATATTTCATTAGTCACATAAAGCGCACAACATGATACACAGTGAAATGCTTATACAGTATGACTGTCCA
This sequence comes from Clarias magur, assembly GCA_013621035.1. Classification (NCBI taxonomy): domain Eukaryota; kingdom Metazoa; phylum Chordata; class Actinopteri; order Siluriformes; family Clariidae; genus Clarias; species Clarias magur. The sequence goes on from QNUK01000204.1 coordinate 1,051,467, forward strand.
TGACTTTTTATGCTACAAATGAAAATATTGCACTAGAAAGAAAATACGAACCTGAGATGAGACGTGTGCCAGCAGCAGTGTGACCGTCCGTGTCCCAGAGTGCAATTTAGTCCTCTTTATATGTTTAAATGAGCAGTGTACAAAATGAGACATGTGCTACCGAATGATTCCGATATGTTAAATTTTAGATTTTAAATGTTTTTTTTACTCTTGTGTGAAGAGTTATTTTGCTTTTTTTTTTTTTTTCCCCGATTTTCTCCCTAATTTAGTCGTGTCCAATTCCTCCCCGTCACTAGGGGGCGCTCCCACATTAAGGCTACTACTACCACTCAGCCGGGAGGGCCGAAGACTATCACGTGTTTCCTCCGAACCACGTGACGCCAGCCGACCGCATCTTTTCGAACTGCTCGCTCGCGCACCGTTGGGGGCGGAGTCACACACTCGGAGGACAGCGCTATCCGCTCCCTCCGCTGCGCGAGCTCACAGACGCCCCTGACTGGCTGTAGAGCCGTGATTAATGTGGGAGCACTATGTACCTCTCATCCCTCCCCTCTGAGAGAGCTCGGCCAATCAGCTCTCTCTAGACCTCCGGCTGCGAGAGGTTACAGCACCACCCGGGATTTGAACTAGCGATCTCCGGATGATAGGGCGAGCGCTTTAACCACTGCGCCACTCGGAGGCGCTTTATTTTATAAAGTTGACCAGAAATGTGAAGTCTCTCATCAAATCAGGTATGAAGTTGCATTTTGGGTGATTTGTCGTCAGCATACAGTGGAACCTTGGATTGTGAGCACTGCGCTCCAAAACACTCGTATATCAAAGCTTACTTCGCCTAAAGAAATAATGGAAACTCAGACGATTCGTTCCACAACCAGAGATATTCATATAAAAATAATTAATACAAAATTTAAAGTCAAAATAAAACAAATTAACCTGCATTTCACCTTTGAAAAGAATCGTAGCTGGTGTGAGAGAGACCAGTGGAGGAAGGGGGGGAGAGGGGGGGGGGGGTTAATGTGTTAGACGATTTTCTCACACACACTAACAGAATCACAACTCTCTGTCTGGTTACTGGAATCTTCTTTTTGCGCGTCTTTAACAAGGCACCTCTCTAATGTCTCTTGTCTTTGCCTCCTTTTGAGGATTTGGCGGGAATGTGACGTTGCGATGTCGTTAAACAGATTGATCTCACGCACTGCTTCAGCCTTTTTATCCTTTTTCTTTTTTTCACCGAGTCCGTCGTTGCGGTAGAACAGTCACTATGCTTGGACACAAATTTGAAAAAAAAAAAACACTTTATGCGCCTGCGTGCACGCACACACACACACACACACACACACACACATACACATGCTCACAGTGTTGTAGTAAACAGTAAACGTGTGCACAGCGTTACCCACAATCCCCCAGCGAGTGAGAGAAAGAAGAACCACAAGTTTTGCTCGCAATCCACAATTCCAGATTCATGGTTCAATAAACTCCATTTTGAGACCGTTAAGTTCATTACCGCATCGTGTCCCGTTGCTGAGATACAGTTTGGTCAGTTGGTCATAAAAAACGTCGAGGCTCGTTACGGCACCAGGATTTCATTTCTACTCCTGAAAATAACTTCAGCAGTAGTACGGATTTATAGCTTTTAAAAAGAATGCATGTTTTTCTATCATGACAGAAGTAACAGCTTTAAACCACTGTTCAGCATGAAGACTTTCTCACTGCTGAAGGATCAGGAAGATAAAGCATTTATTAATGGAATACGGTTCACCTACTGCCCTCTATTGGCCATAGCGCAAAATGTATGACAGAATTACAGTATAATTAGACTGCACTCTAGTTGTTCTATGGAAGCAGTTTTGCTATGAAAGCAAAGTGTGTTATATCCAGTACAGTGTGCATACTTGTGATGTTATTCAGACGTGACACAGGCTCCTTGGTGCTCACTCTAAGACCAAAAGTGTATAATAGATTGTTTCGGGACGTCTTAGTACACTGTAGCATTAAACTCCCCTTTATCCGAACATCAGCTGTTCCAGCATGACGGAGCACAAACCCAGCTCCGTGAGGATCTCCATGGTGCGGTAAGGTTGGACTGGAAGATCCCGAGTGTCCTGACTCGAACTCGGCACCTTGGGGAAACGTTCCGAAAGCCTCCCTAGAGCGGAGCTCGTCGCATATGGCAGCAGTTAATCTGGACATGTGGCTGTGACGAGCCGGCGTCTGCAAACTTTTGTCCATAAATCTTTTTTTACAAACGTTATGATTTTGTTTATTCTCGCTTATGAGGCGGGATAAACATGCCATAAAATGGTCATTAAACATGTAAAATCATTATGCATTTACAGATCGTAAACTTTGCACCGCATCACTTCTGCTCCTGTGGCTGACGTGAAGCTCATTTGTGATGTTTGCTGCCGGAGATAAAGTGCACAGGGGATTTATAATAGCATGCTAATTTGGTCATTTATTTCCCTCTCTCTCTCTCTCTCTCTCTCTCTCTCTGTCTCTTTGTCTCTCTCTGTCTGTCAGACAACGCCCGCCTCAGGCGGAAAAGCATCGCCACTGGGCGCCAGCCGAGCATGGAGACCCCTCCCATAGCCCCCCCTCAACCCTTCCGACAATCCGTGAGTACCCCATCATCCCGTCCTCGATGGCTCCATCCATCCCTCTCTCTCTCTCTCTCTCTCTCTACCTCGTCCCTTCACTAACAATACCACGGGAACGCCGCCTCACCCTCTCTCTCTCTCTCTCTCTCGCCCAATTTCCGTCTCTCCATCACTGCCCTGCCTCCTCCCACCGGAGAGACCGATCCACCACACCCCGCCCCTTTCCTCCCATCCTTCCTATCGGCCCTCTCCCTTTGCCCTCTCTTTCTCTTTGGCCGAAATCTCCTCTTGTCTCGTGTCCCTGGGCCGGCGAAGACAAGGTCGAGTCCGGCGTAGCGGCCCTGACACACGTCTGAGGTACGTGCATTCGGAGACGCGTGGCGCGTGCCAGCGTGCGAGAAATGCCAGAGCGAGTGGCACCAAGGTGCCAGACAAACAATCTTAGTCACCCAGGAAGCCAACATGCTCACACAGACCAGAGCCAAAACCTGAGTCAGTCGCCCAGATCTGATGCGCTGCTGCTTCACACGAACTTATCAGAAATGACGAATAAAAATGATAATAAAAAAATCACAACCTAATTGTAAATTGTAAGGTTGTCTGTTATCACGGAAACGAACACTGAAGTAGTGGTGATGTACCTGAATACGAACATACCAGATGTTCACAGGGCGTATGAGTCATATTTATATAAAAAATAATAATAATAATAATTATGAAATAAAAAAACACATTTGAGCTTAGGCCACACCCTTTTTTTTTTTTTTTTTTTTTTTAATAGAAATGTTTTATTTGTAGCCACCACTTAAATGAATTCGGATCAGACTGTCGGATAAAGTAACAGCTTGTGGCGTTGTGTTACATCTCTATTACAACCGTCTGAGGTTGTAACATTAGACACGTATAATCCAGTTTAGCTCCACACATTCTGTACATTTATCAGCGTTACACATATTATTATCAGATCATAAGGCCGAGTGCGAATAGCCAGTTTGTGTGTTTGGATTCAATCCCTGTCTCCTTTTCGGAAAACTGCACTGAATGGAATGCAGGCGCTGAACACGGAAACATCAACGTCCTCTACTAACCCTTTTATTCGGGGACATACTGTAACCAGTGACCTTTAGATCAATAAAAGAAAGAAGGCTTTTAAAGTCTATACTGTACATTGGTCAGAACTTTCTACTTCAATGACCTCTTTACGTTTCATACATTGGGTGACCAGAAGCCGTCTGTACAGTATGTCTGTATATCTGTATGTCTGTCCAGTCAGCTTTCGTCACAGCATCACTCAAAACAGCCTGAACAAAATTTTATGAAACCTTGGCAGTACTTTGGTATTTGCCTGACGTTAAACCTGCGCCGTTGTGGGATTAGTTCATATTTTCATTTTCGCTACAATTTAAATTAAAACAGCGCTGTGGAAGTGGTAGAAGTGAATTTTAACACGCCGGACTCGATTTAAGACGAAACTTCATCTTTATCCGATCGACTTTTTCCATTTCTCATCTGTGATTCTCTCTCCGATTACCGAACAGCGAGTGTGTTTGTCTGAGCACCGAACAACACTAAGTACAACTTAGTGTAAACAAGGCGTCAGACACTCAGTGATTTCCGTGTATTAATAAGTGAGACAGAGAGTTCTGCCGTACAGAGAGACACACAGACATGGACGTGGACTTCAACCTCAAATAATAATAAGAAGAAGAGGCAGAATAATATCACTGATTACATTACATTATTTTTAGCTAACTGTTTCTACAAACTCTTTACCCGTCAATGACGTGTACATACACCAGTTTGTGAATTTAACACATACAGTATGAGAATGTTTTCTGAGCTAAATCTGTATCTACTGTACATTTAAACATGAAAAATGTCAAATGTAAAGGTTGAGATGCTGAGTGCATGTGGGGTGTCGGAGAGAGCGAGAAGTCCTTTCTGCACTGCAGCTTCGCAACACAGCAGGACTAATGAGTGTAATGCACGATGCTGATATTATATAATGGAGATGTAACACAACGCCACAAGCTGTATTTTTATTTAATGTTGTGCTTCAAATGTTCTGCGTCCGTATTAAATGTGAACTGTTGAGCGAAATAAAACATTTCTATTAAAAAGCCGTGATTACGACATTAATTCAGCAGCTATCCACGAAAACGGCGTTACGTAACAGAACTGATAAGATACTTATGAAAAAAAAAACAAACAAAAAAAAAAACCAGAATGAATGTATTCGGATTGCTTTCGGCACTTTTGGCTGGAATGGGATTGGCGCAATCGAGAGTGTAAGCTTTTCTTTTCCTGGATGTTGCTGATAAATGTGAATATTTATAGTACAACGCTGCCCACTATTGGCTCCTAAGGGACAGTGCAGAAATATCATAGCCTCATGTACTGTAGGATCTTTGATGGATTTGTTTATATTTTTAAGGTCACCTCTCCGAATGTTTCTTTTCCATCGATCACACTTTCTCTCCTACTTTTCTTTCCTCTTTTTCTTTTCTGCCACAGTGTCTTGTTCCACATCGACGTTTTGTCTACAACCGGACGCTTACATGGATTGTGTTGAAGGAGGTCATTTCTCATTCCAGAGTGTTGACTTGTTTTGTGCCTCTCTCAGTATAGCGTGTTAATCCCCGGTGTGTTATTGCAGAGTTTTCTCGGCCGAAGGCTGAAGGGGTCTATAAAACGAGCGAAGAGTCAGCCCAAGCTGGACCGCACCAGCAGCTTCCGCCAAATGATCCTCCCACGATTCCGCAGTGCTGATCAGGACAGGTGATCACAGCTTTTCCTACTTTTACACATGGTTTTTTTCACTGATTTCCATCTTTTGGTGTTTCCCATACCTATTTCTTGGGGTTTTTGTTAATTATATTTTAAAGTAATACCTGTATATAAGAACCATAATGAATAGAATTAAGGATAACAGAGGTTAAAGAATTTTTTTTTATGTATTTCATATATGTAAGAATAGGGCGGCACAGTGGCTTAGTGTCTTTCTCACCTTGGGCATGTGTGCGTGGAGTTTACATGTTCTACCCGTGCTTGGTGGGTTTCCTCCGGGTACTCCGGTTTTCTCGCACAGTCCAAAGACATACAGGTTGTCCAGCCCAGATCATTGGCTTTCCTGAACTGCTGACCGGAGGCTCTACCACGGCCACAAAATGAGAATAAATACAATGGTATCACCATTGGCCTCCACGGTCCCTAAATGGACGACAGAGGTGTAGCTATATTTATATAAACTGGTATTATTGTATTTTATTTAAACTATTAAATTGATAAATTATGAATAAAATTATTTTATACAATGTAGATGAAATCATCAATGAAATCTAATCAGCATACTAGTCTCAGTACTAGTAAGCACCTAATTACAGTATTTTATGGATTTGATTTTACTTACTGATATTCAAAAAACTCTCATGATTCATCTATCTAAAAATAATAATACATAACATAAAAATGCATTAAAGAGTACAATACCATGTCATATCTGCCCTATATATGCATGTGCCTTACTACAGATCTCCTAAAGTCCCAAAAGGTGATTTTATATTCATCTTGTGGGAACAAGTTGCTATCTTATGGGAACTACTTATTTATCTTGTGGGAATACATCGTTATCTCATGAAAATTAGTTGTTTATCTTGTGGGAACAAGTTATTTAACTCATGGGAACAGCTTATTTATCTTGTGGGAACAAGATGTTATCTCATGGAACAAGTTGTTTATCTTATGGGAACAAATTGTTATCTCATGGGAACAAGTTGTTTATCTTGTGGGAACTAGTTATTTATCTTATGGGAACACATTGTTATCTTATGGGAACAAGTTGTTTCTCTTGTGGGAACAAGTTGTTATCTTATGGCAACAAGTTGTTTATCTTGTGGGAACAACTTATTTATCTTGTGGGAATAAGTTGTTATCTCAAAGAACAAGTTGTTGATCTTATGGGAACAAATTATTATCTCATGGGAACAAGTTGTTTATCTTGTGGTAACTAGTTATTTATCTCATGGGAACAAGTTATTTATCTTATGGCAACAAGTTGTTTATCTTGTGGGAACAAGTTGTTTATCTTGTGGGAACAAGTGGTTTATCTTGTGGGAACAACTTATTTGTCTTGTGGGAATAAGTTGTTATCTCATGGAACAAGTTGTTGATCTTATGGGAACAAATTGTTATCTCATGGGAACAAGTTGTTTATCTTGTGGGAACTAGTTATTTATCTCATGGGAACAAGTTATTTATCTTATGGGAACACATTGTTATCTTATGGGAACAGGTTGTTTCTCTTGTGGGAACAACTTATTTTTCTTGTGGGAATAAGTTGTTATCTCATAGAACTAGTTGTTGATCTTATGGGAACAAATTGTTATCTCATGGGAACAAGTTGTTTATCTTGTGGGAACTAGTTATTTATCTCATGGGAACAAGTTATATATCTTGTGGGAACAAGTAGTTATCTTATGGCAACAAGTTGTTTATCTTGTGGGAACAACTTATTTTTCTTGTGGGAACAAGTTATTTATCTTATGGGAACAAGTTATTTATCTTATGGCAACAAGTTGTTTATCTTGTGGGAACAACTTATTTTTCTTGTGGGAACAAGTTATTTATCTTATGGGAACAAGTTATTTATCTTGTGGGAACAAATTGTTTATCTTGTGGGAACAAGTTGTTATCTTGTGGGAACAGGTTATTTATGTTTTGTGTTATTTGTACATTATTAAACTTGTGCACGGATTATTAAATCCTCTGTGTTAGAGAGAAAAACAAAACAAAACAGTGCGACTGAGTTTTTGCAATCAGGGCAACAATGACTCGGACATAAAAGCTCATGTCACATGTGTACGTTCTCTGCCTGCTATTTCAACTTGTTCTCACAAGTTTCATTTATTTTTACCATCCTTTTTTTCACCAATGTGAAGATTTAGTATATGTATAAAATGATACATTTCTGCTCAGAAATTTGCATACCTTGGGAGAATTTGCATTTTTAAAGAAAACGAGGGACTCAAGTTCACAAAATGTAAGATGTAACAAAATGACACAATCATCAAACAAACATGGCATAAAAGAAAATGAAACAATACATGTTCAAAAGTTTGCATACCTTTAGTTCCTAATATCGTGTATTGGCCCCTTTAGCATCAGTGATGGCACACAGTGGTGTATCTGGCCATTCTTCTTGGCAAAATGCCTCCAGTTCCTGTAAATATTTTGTTTGTCTTGCATGAACTGCACGTCTGAGATCTCCCCAAAGTTATTGAGGTTCGGAGGCTGCGATGGTCACTCCAGAACCTTCACCTTTTTCTGCTGTAGCCAGTGGAGGTCAACGTGTCTGCCAGTATTTTCTGAAAACATCCTTCATTCATCTTCTGCTCAAGTCTGATTTCCACTGGAGCTCACACAGCCCGTGCGTTACAGTTGGGATGGTGTCCTTTTCACAGTAAAAACACATAGTTTATGGTTGGGACTATAAAGTTCAATTTTGGTCTCATTACTCCAAATGACTCTGCTAAAGAAGCTGTGAGGCTCGTCTAGGTGCTGTCTGGCAAACTGCAAGTGGGCCTTTTTGCGGCATGGCCAGAGTAACGACTTTCCATTTGTGTTCAAGTACCTGCTTATTGTGCTCCTTGAAACAACCCAACTTTTTTTTTTTTTCCAGAGCAGCCTGTATTTCTCTCGAAGGTGTTTATGGGTTTTTCTTTGTGTTCCAAACAATTCTCCAGGCAGTAGTTCAACAGAACCTCTTATTATCTACATCTTCATCAGATCTTCATCAGGACTGACTGGCATTCTCAAGTGTTTGCGATATCTTTTAATGTCTTTTTCCTGCTTCCTAAAGTTCATCTAACTTATTACACAGGCAGGTCTTTTGTCTTCCCGATGTTGCAGGATCCAGCCAACTCAGTTCTTCACCTCATGACCTAAGAAACAGACTGCCTATTTACGCACAGACACAACTGTCATTTAGCACAAATACTATACAGACGTGTAAATGCCCCCAAAATTACAATGAGTCACAGATGTGGAATTTTCCCTTTAATAGCCATTTAAACCCGTGTGTGTCAATCTGTGTGTTTATAATGTGGTAGCCGAACATTCAAGATTATGTACATTTTTGATCAGGGTTGATTTCAGTTAGTCAAACAACTATGTGATAATGAATGACTTCATGAGACCCCTATTCTCAAATCAGAAAAAAAGTATTTAGCATTATCAGACATACAGTACAGACCAAACGTTAGGACACACCTTCCCATTCAAAGAGGTTGAATTTGTATTACGGCAAGAAAAAAGCAGCGAAGTAAAGAAAATCGAGCGGCCGTCATTACTTTAAGAAATGAAGGTCAGTCAGTCCGAAAAAATTGGGAAAAGTTTGAAAGTGTCCCCAAGTGCAGTCACAAAAACCATCAAGCGCTACAAAGAAACTGGCTGACATGCGGCATGACCGGCCCAGGAAAGGAAGACCGAGAGTCGCCTCTGCTGCGGAGGAGAAGTTCATCCGAGTCACCAGCCTCAGAAATGGCAGGTTAACAGCAGCTCAGATCAGAGAGCAGGTCAATGCCACACAGAGTTCTAGCAGCAGACACGTCTCTAGAACAACTGTTAAGAGGAGGAGACTGTGTGAATCAGGCCTTCATGCTAGAAGATCTGCTAGGAAACCACTGCTAAGGACAGGCGACAAGCAGAAGAGACGCGTTTGGGCTGAAGAACACAAGAAAGAACACGAGAAAGAAAACTCGCTGAATGAGAAGGGGTGTGCAAACTTTTGGTCTGTACTGTATATTTCAAATAAATGGCCATGTTTAACAAGTTTTTTTCTTCAGGGGATACAAACTTTTGAGCACAACTGTATGTACAAGAATGCACAGACCAATCGGGTCCTGTTTTAACTCAATAAACTGGCGTTTTATTTTCCAGTAGAGACAATCCCATATTATACAGGATGGGGATCTTTTCCTAAAAACTTCCCCTTCAGTCTGTTCACACAGGAGAAGTTCAGGTTTTCATTCTCATAGACAAATTCTTCTCATTCCTTCAGACACTTTCTCCTGTTCTTTCTGTCTTTTCCTCTTCTGCACCCCTGACAGCTTCTTTTTTTTTTTTGAGGTTCCGCCGTCTTCACTATGTCGTGACAGGGTAATCACAGGGTGCCGCAAAGTCCCGCAATCTTGAGTGTATTTTTAATTCACAGTTGTTTTCATGCCCCCTTTGAGAAGCTCCCCAATGTGTTTCATACCCTTTTCTGTGCCCCTGAATAAATCACTTGCTAGCAGAATAACGCTGTCTCTGAGGTGGAACCAATTTCTTAATCAGCCTTGAACTCTGAAGTGCTGCGTACTAAAAATGACCTTGTAGAGGAGCGAGTGCACTCACAGATGGTCTGGGAGCTTTTAATGTGGTGCAGCTCTGCATAAAGTCAGTATAGTCTTCTTGTCCCTCTTTGGACAGATGCTGTGTTGTTTAGTCATAACTTATTCATTCTTTCATAGATTTTCCCTACCCTCTAATGTAACCCTCAGTACTGTGTAAAAAAAAAAAAAAATTTTAATAGCTGAAAGATTAGATCAAGTCTCTGAGATCTGTGTTTATTTATTTTTTTATTTTATTTAGCTATCAAGAACTTGCAGTGGACTGGAGAGGAAGAAAAGAATGAAGGTTGAGAACTTATAATAAAGTAGAGAAGAGTGATAAGGTGGAGTAATTACAGTACCACCTGTTACCAGTAGAGTCTAGAGCTAAGGCTCATGTTCTGAGTCCGACGTATGGCTTCAGACCCTGTACTCATCTCAGAAGTTCAAACCTTTTCAAGTAAGGTCCAGGTCCATCATTCCAGCCAAGCAGAAGTCACCCCTGATCTACAGAAAGCCAAGGACAACTAATTAAACATGTGGAATCAGGTGTCACTTCTGCATGGTGGGAATGAAAATCTGTATAGACACACACACACACACACACACACACACATACACACACTGGTCATTTCTGGAGATGATTTGACCACAACTCTGGTCTCCTTTGCAGTCTAGAACTAAGGACTCTGAGGTTGACTGATGCCATGGCTTCTAGACAATACTTAGCCTTTACAGGTTGGGATTCTGGACTTGACTCAGACTCCTGCTTCAGACTTGACTTGGACAGCTACAGTTTGTGACACAAAGTTAGGAGTTTTGAGCTTGGTGCATGTCCCTAACTCGAGCTATGGACTCATGTTTTAGAGCCTGAAAGCTTGAACTTAGACTCTGGGCTTGCCTCCCAGTCTAGAACTACTGATGCTGGGTTGACCGTGACCATGTGTCACGAGCAACCGAAGGATAAACTGAAAAGCCTTAGCAGCCCGTTAGCCCGTGTAGCGTGGATGGTAAACCCAAACGCGGAAGCAGCACGAATAGGCAGGATAACCACGCGATTAGTCTAAGAACTCTCTTACACAAAGAGCAAGGATCTACACAAATAAACCCGCGTTCTAGCAACACACACTCAATCAAAGAAGCAACCCGAATCGGTGAGTCCTCACAGAATAGTCGGCGTAGCGTCAGCAAAGGCATGGGCGAACTCAATGACGGAGCAATGTGAAGCGCCATTTTGTCTCCTTTTATGCTTCCTGGAAACCCGACCGTACTACCTCCGGGTCCTAGTGCCGGTCGCGTTACGAGTGTGCATGACACCATGGCTCCAAACTCTTGGCTGTGCTCAGATCTTACAGCTTAGAATTCTGAACTTGACTCTGACTCTAGCTTTGGACAATTTGCCCTCTATTTATACACCACAGTTTGAGACCTTGGGATGGATTTGGAGTCAATATTTCTAATTCGAGCTTTGGTCTCTGGACTGGACTCTTAAGTTCAAACTCGTGAATAGAGAGCTTGTGAATATGAGCCTGATTTCTCATAGATCTAGGCTAGATCTGGGGACCATGGGTTCAAATAAATGTCTGACTTCAGATTCCGGGTGTTTAGACTTTAAATCTTTGTGACTCTGGACTCGACTTGGGATTTACAGTTTGAGAGACTGGACATAACGCAGAGTCCAACTAGGGACTAGGGAGTTTAAAGCTAGGGACTATGGAGCTGACTTTTATTTTGCTGCTCAAGAAAGTAGAACTTGTAACTGGACTTGAATCAGACCCCAGAGTGGAAACTGTGGAGCTGTGAAACTCATAAGGGGCAGCTTGTGACGCTGGGATGCAGATGCAAGTATTGTCCCAAACTCTTCAAACCCCAAAGGTGGTGATTTGTCCTGATGACCTTAACCGAAGAACTTACAACCTTTCAACTCTAAATGCAACGAACTGAAGTGCTCGTTTCCTGAATTCCTATTTTTACGCAGATATTGTGATCGAGCTGTAATAAGGAACTCTTGAAAACATTTACTGGCGGGTCAAGCTTTGTATTGGAGAAGCATCACTTTCCTGGGTTGCTGTCCATCGTTGTCAGTTATGGAAGCCTTCTAACATGTCCAAAGTCCCCGGTCTTCACCCCTCCTCTTGCTGATCGTGTTCACTTTCTCTCACTTTAGATCCTGCAGCTTACGTAACTCCTTGATTTACTCAGAGAAGTCCATCTCTGTCTTCCCCCTCTCTCTCTCTCTCTCTCTCTCCTTCTCCCTCCCTCTCCCACATCCTTTTTTTCCTTACTTTTTTTGTTCTGACTCATTCTGATGGATCTATTTTTATACCACTCTCTCTCTCCACTGTACGTCTCTAACACCCTGATGCACATTTTATTCCTGAATGTATACAGTAACAGTGATGCTACCAGGATACGCCAGAGAAAACTACGGCTTTCATGGGGCTCTAAGGATTTTCAAGCCTTTTCTTGTTTTATTTGCTTCATCTGAAAGTGCTTAAGTTGTCCTTCTTAAAATGTCTTCTTTATAACCTCATTGTTATTCTCTGGGTCTGTCGTGTCTTGTCTCGCGTGTCCCGCGCGCTAGTTTGAGCGTATATGGATCCGTCTAGCTTGTGTGCTAGAAGGTGCGGTAAGTGTAGGTAGGTGTTTGTGTATGCTGCTGCGCGGTCTGAATCACCGGGTGGTTGTTTATAAGCCCTTTTAATTTTTGAAGTTGAATGTCTATGAAAGTTTGGTGTGACGGTGCCTTATGTGCAGCCACTGATGGAAGGTTTCGAAGGTATGTGCCAGAAATTAGCCATCTGAGTCGCAGCTGAATGTGTCACTTGGAAGACGTTTAGCAAGTTTCTGTTCTTGTTGATATCATGCAGAGTCTTGATGTCAGATGTTGTCTGAATGATTTTGCCACCATTGGAGCACAGCGTTGAGCTTTTGGGAACTTTCCTGCTCATGTTGTATTTTGCCTTTCTATAGGACTCGCCTGATGCAGAGCTTCAAAGAGTCACATTCCCACGAATCCCTGCTGTCTCCCAGTAGTGCGGCTGAGGCGCTGGACCTCACGCTGGACGAGGACGCCATTATCAAACCGGTTCACTCCAGCATTTTAGGGCAGGAGTACTGCTTTGAGGTGAGAGTAGTATATAGTAGTAGTAGTACATACGCTATGTTATAAATATACCTCAAGTTCACAACAATGTAAACTTCACTACTGTATATTTCTAAAGCATTCTCTCTTTAAGTTAACACGGGAGAAGACGAAGCTTGTCATGTTCCCGAGTAACAGCGTAAAACCGTTTCCCTGTTGGAAAACTTAAACGTCCAATATTTTCCTATTGCGTTACAATATCTATGTAAATGAGCCACTGCTAGGTGACGCCACTCAACTGAGCAGCAGCGCTTAGCAACAACCTGGGCGATGGGATCTTCTTATATGATGTCACATCAGGGAAAAAATATAGCTGGCTTGTTTAAGCAAAAAATGGAAAGAAAAGGCAACGGGCAGAGAATATTTTGTCTTACCTTTGTTGTTTGTCCACACGCACACACTAGAGACCCATCTGTCTAAAAAGTTCAATTTGCATATTTGGCCCTCTTTGTAGTTTCAGCTTTACCACTGGCTGCTACAAAGTGCTGACACCAGGAGTCTTTTCTGTCAATGTCTTATAACAGAAAAAACTTTTAGTTAAATAATAAAACATGTTATTTGCGGATGCGCTGCCAATCAGACCAATCTTCTGACCAATCAGAATGCAGCGTTTAACAGAGCTCTGGTATAAGCTTATCATTAAGTAAAAGGGCCAAACAATGAAAGTCTGACAAAGACTAATGATGACCAACAAATGAATCACGCTGACATAGACAATTTATAAAAAATAGTACTATTAGTACCAAAATGATTGGCGGAACTGTGTTTCTCCCTCGTAACACCGTTGTGTCATATCTCAGGTGACGACTGCTTCAGGAACCAAGTGCTTCGCCTGTCGGTCGGCTGCAGAAAGAGACAAATGGATCGAGAATCTACAGAGAGCGGTGAAGCCCAACAAAGTGAGTTGAACGAATGATCGTATAGATATGTGTTCATTCTTCTCTCTCATCCACATACGTCAGTTCAATTTTAGGATTTCTCCAGAAGCAGAGCTTTTCTGAGATCATTCCTGTCTTTGGTAATTCTGTAGCAATCCTGGAGATCATTCTTCAGGTCTTTGCCTCAGTCTCTTATTATGTTCCCCATAAATTTTATGTCTAAAATACAGTACAGAACAAAAGTTTGGACACCCCTTCCTTCTCATTCAGCGAGTTTTCTTTCTTGCGTTCTTCAGCCCAAACGCGTCTCTTCTGCTTGTTGCCTGTCCTTAGCAGTGGTTTCCTAGCAGATCTTCTAGCATGAAGGCCTGATTCACACAGTCTCCTCCTCTTAACAGTTGTTCTAGAGACGTGTCTGCTGCTAGAACTCTGTGTGGCATTGACCTGCTCTCTGATCTGAGCTGCTGTTAACCTGCCATTTCTGAGGCTGGTGACTCGGATGAACTTCTCCTCCGCAGCAGAGGCGACTCTCGGTCTTCCTTTCCTTTCCTTTCCTTCGTTTCTTTGTAGCACTTGATGGTTTTTGTGACTGCACTTGGGGACACTTTCAAAGTTTTCCCAAATTTTCGAACTGACTGATCTTCATTTCTTAAAGTAATGATGGACGCTCGTTTTCCTTCACTCAGCTGCTTTTTTCTTGCCGTAATACAAATTCAACCTCTTTGAATGAGAAGGTGTGTCCAAACTTTTGGTCTGTACTGTATCTCAGGTCAAGAGGTTCATCCTTCCATTCACTTTTAATCATTGCTGTGGATGCAAAAGAGAGTTTTGGGAACCTATAGTAGAACTTTTGAATCGTGGATTGCCATCCAGATGCTCAGACAGCAGGATCCACGGGCTGAATTACGATGTGCCGATGACCAGCAAGAGTTTCCAAAAGCCATGAAAGCTCTCAGGAATTTACCACAGCTGATACCTTTTTAAGGAAAAAAAAAAATGAATGAATGAATAAAAGGACACACCAAGGATTCTCATTATCTCGGTGAGCATGCTGATCAATTTATTTTATTGATGGAAGCTTGAAGAACATGGAGAGGCTTCTTCATGCGTACCGATTAAGCTGTATTTTCTGGACATGACTGCTTCTTGAACAGCGGTATATTTAGCCGAACTAAATTACACCTGGAAACGCAGGCCGGAGTGAATCAATGACATTTTGATCTGATTAAATGACTCAGCCTTTTATGAAAACATCACTCTCTCTATCGAGCAAAGCACTCTGCTCTTCCGGTGGGGATTTTAAATATAGTTTGTTCTTTTTTTCCCTTTCTTTTTTTTTTTTGTTGCACTCATTACATACTGAGTGCTAATCTTTCTTGAACCATGGCCAACCCTGAGTCCTCTCCTGCCTTCACGTCACTTCTATTTTTAATATTTCCACCTTGTTGAATAACCTGTTATTAGGTTTCACAGGTTGCTGTCAGCCACAGCTTTTTACCAGCAGTCATTCCTTTATTTCCATGTTCTTACGCCATACGCCTACATGTCTCTACCAGTACTTAGCAGCCCGCTGTTTCCTCCCACTCAGGACAACAGCCGGAGGGTGGACAATGTCTTGAAGCTCTGGATCATTGAGGCCCGGGAGCTGCCACCCAAAAAACGCTATTACTGTGAACTGTGTTTGGACGACATGCTGTACGCACGCACCACCAGCAAACCTCGCACCGACACTGTCTTCTGGGGCGAGCACTTCGAGTTCAACAACCTCCCGGCTGTCCGCAACCTCCGGCTTCATCTCTACAAAGAGACAGACAAGAAAAGACGCAAGGTAGGAGAATTTGTGTATCTCATATAAAGCGGGGCAACTGTGACCGGTTGCGGTCAGTATGTGACTGTAACCACTATTAGCCTGCTGTGTTTATACACATATATAGCTCACGGTAGCAACCTGTTATTGTAGAGAAATGGAAAAGAATCGTGTGCCTCTGCGTTTTAGTTTCTCGTTCCTATTCTTAGTTCCTTTTTGAGCTAGGTAGCACATTTTCTAGCTGAGGTAATACTTACTAGCTATGCATATGGGATTACACACAAGCTTTCCAGTCTGGGGAGAATTTTGGGGGACAGGGACGATTAAAAGAGATACTGATACAGGAAAATCGCGTTTATTGCTAACAAGCATGAATATCTGGCAAACAATCAGCTCATGTCGTTCGGCCTAAATATACCAGTCAGAATGCGTCTTGGGTTACACGTCAATACGGCCAATGCTGTACTGTAAATCTTTACACATGTCATGCTTGTGTGCTTGCTGGCGTTTTATCACACCCCTTACGCAATATCCCTTATCCATTGCTTCTCAACAGGAGAAAAGCACATATCTAGGACTTGTCAGCATCCCCATATCCAGCATCACCGGTCGGCAGTTTGTGGAGCAGTGGTATCCCGTGATTCAACCCAGTGTCCTGGCCAAGGGAGGGGGTGTAGGAGGGGGCAAAATCATCAATGCTTCTTTGCGGCTCAAGTCTCGCTACCAGACCATGAGCATCCTGCCAATGGAACTGTACAAAGAGTTTGCAGAATATGTTACCAACAACTATCGGACGCTGTGTGCCGTCTTGGAGCCTCTGCTGAGTGTCAAAAGCAAGGAGGAGGTAGCTTGTGCACTGGTGCACATCCTACAAAGCACAGGGAAAGCAAAGGTACACACTTAGTGTTAGTATTTCCACTATGGCATTATCCACTGACTATTCCTTTTTATGTCTCTTTTCGTCACCACTGAACTGTTTATCATGTGATTTGCATTTCGTTTTCTGTGTTTTAGGACTTCCTTTCAGACATGGCAATGTGTGAGGTAGACCGATTCATTGACCGAGAGCACCTTATATTCCGAGAGAACACCTTAGCCACCAAAGCTATAGAAGAGTACCTCAAACTCATCGGACATAAGTACCTCAAGGATGCTTTAGGTGATAAGTTTTAGTTATTCTAGAGCTGTGCACAGGACTGTATTTTTTTCCCCTCCTAATCCTGTCTCCAGAAAGCAAGAAAGCGAGCAAACTTGACTGCTGTCCCAGAACTACAGACTGCTGCTGGACTGCAGACCAAACTTTGTGCCTGAACCTGACCTGAAACATCCGTGACTGAACCTGATCTCAACAACAGAGCACCTAACCAGTATCATATAATCTGTTTCTCAAAAACTCAACTGCTCCTATAGGAACTTCAACTTGAACCCACAGAAATTGGTATCAAGCCCGACCACTCTTGCAGACATTTTGAAAGAACTCATCTGTAACCCACATAAACTGTGACTAACTGTGACCACTCGCACAGAAGCCTCATACAGGACCTGTTACTGAATTTGACGACTCGACCACTCCCGCTGAAACTTTAACCAAACTTATCCTCTTCTCCAGGAGAACTGACCTAAATTGGCAACTCCAACAGAAACTGTGACCAAGAAAATTTGGGCCACAGAAGATTTTCACCAAACTTTGACAACTTTTAGTAGAAACTGTAACCAAACTACTTATCCAGAAACACTGACCAGAACTGACAACTCAAACAGACCCTGAAACCAAACTCACCCGCTCACAAAAACTGCCAATGAACTCGACTTCAGCAACACTGGCCTAAATTAACCACTTTCACAATAGAGGCCCACTTCTGTAGAAACTGTAACCAGCCTCTATAATTTCTCCAGAACCACTGACCTAAATTGACAACTGCCACAGGTTCTGATAGCAGTTGAGTTTGGTCAAAGATCATGGTTTCTGCAGCAGTGGTTTGGCTGGAGTCAAGTTTACAGTAAACTTTGGTTACAGTTTCTGTAGGAGTGGTTGATTAGTGACAGTTTTCACTCAACCACTCCTACAGAAACTGTAACCAAAGTCAACTGTGACTGGACTCAGCCACCCCTGCAGAAACTGTGCCTAAACTTGACTCCAGCCAAACCACTGCTGCAGAAACCATGATCTTTGACCAAACTCAACTGCTCTCACAGGAATTGTGACTGAATTCATGACTCCTACAGAAACTGTCACCGGTTTCAACTCCCACAGAATTTGTGACTGACTTTGCCGTTTCCATACCAATTTGTGCCAATCTTGTCATCTTCAGGGTTAAACTGTCACCAAACTGAACTGCTCCTACATAAGTGACCAAACTTGACCTTAGAAACACTGACGTAAATTGCCAACTTCCACTGAAACTCATTTCCTCTCGTGGAAACTGTGGCCAAGCTTATCTTCTCTGGTATGAACTGTGCCCACCCATTTCCATAAATACTTCATTTACCTGAAATTGTGATTATGGGATTTCGCTTCCATTATGTTTATTTTGGATAACTTGTGAGCTAGTCGAAAAACATTCATTCTGGGGGAAATAAGCACTAACTGCTAATCATTAACTACCACCAACTATTACTATGAGTGACTCCAAAGAACGTTACATGCAAATAAAAACGTTCCATTAGTGCAACTTCTTGGTCCTAGTGTACAGCTCCGGTCTGAGGTCATATTGATTTAATATGCATTGAGGATCGTTGAACTTGATGGGTGTTTTGTGTAATTTGGACAGAATTGCTGTTTGCTTATGTGTAGGTGACTTCATCCGAGCGCTGTATGAGTCAGAGGAGAACTGTGAGGTTGATCCCATGAGGACTCCACCTTCTGTTCTACTGGACCATCAGGCAAATCTTCGCATGTGTTGTGAGCTTGCTCTCTGCAAAATCGTCAACTCACATTGGTTAGTTGTCTTGCTTTTACTGTGAAAAATGCTAAATAAATACAGGTTGGGCCATTTCTATGGATACACCTTAATAAAATGGGAATGGTTGGTGATATTAACGTCCTGTTTGTGGCACATTAGTATATGTGAGGGGGCAAACTTTTCAGGATGGGTGGTGACCATGGGGGCCATTTAGAAGTCGGCCATCTTGGATCCAACGTTTGTTTTTTCAATAGGAGGAGGGTCATGTGACACATCAAACTTATTGGGAATTTCACAAGAAAAACAATGGTGTGCTTGGTTTTAACGTAGCTTCATTCTTTCATGAGTTATTTACAAGTTTCTGACCACTTATAAAATGTGTTCAATGTGCTGCCCATTGTGATGGATTGTCAATGCAACCCTCTTCTCCCACTCTTCACACACTGATAGCAACACCGCAGGAGAAATGCCAGCACAGGCTTCCAGTATCCGTAGTTTCAGGTGCTGCACATCTCGTATCTTCACACCATAGACAATTGCCTTCAGATGACCCCAAAGATAAAAGTCTAAGGGGGTCAGATCGGGAGACCTTGGGGGCCATTCAACTGGCCCACGACGACCAATCCACTTTTCAGGAAACTGTTCATCTAGGAATGCTCGGACCTGACACCCATAATGTGGTGGTGCACCATCTTGCTGGAAAAACTCAGGGAACGTGCCAGCTTCAGTGCATAAAGAGGGAAACACCTCATCATGTAGCAATTTCAAATATCCAGTGGCCTTGAGGTTTCCATTGATGAAGAATGGCCCCACTATCTTTGTACCCCATATACCACACCATACCATCACTTTTTTTGTTCCAACAGTCTTGGAGGGATCTATCCAATGTGGGTTAGTGTCAGACCAATAGCGGTGGTTTTGTTTCTTCACTTCACCATTCACATAACAGTTTGCCTCATCACTGAACAAAATCTTCTGCGTGAACTGAGGGTCCTGTTCCAATTTTTGTTTTGCCCATTCTGCAAATTGTGTGCGCCGATCTGGGTCATCCTCGTTGAGATGCTGCAGTAGCTGGAGTTTGTAGCGGTGCCATTTGTGAGTAGCTAATATCCGCTGAAGCGATGTCCGACTAACGCCACTCTCCAGTGACATGCGGCGAGTGCTACGCTGTGGGCTCTTGCTGAATGAAGCTAGGGCAGCCACTGATGTTTGTTCATTAGTGACAGTTTTCATGCGTCCACATTTTGGCAAATCCAACACTGAACCAGTTTCACAAAACTTAGCAAGCAGTTTGCTAACTGTAGCATGGGAGATGGGTGGTCTCGTAGGGTGTCCTGCATTGAAATCTGCTGCAATGACCCGGTTACTGCGTTCACCAGATATCAACACAATTTCGATCCGCTCATCACGTGTTAACCTCTTCGACATGTCAATGGCTGTGAACAAAGAGAAACTTGTAAATAACTCATGAAAGAATAAAGTTACGTTACAACCAAGCACACCATTGTTTTGTTTTTCTTGTGAAATTCCCAATAGGTTTGATGTGTCACATGACCCTCTTCCTATTGAAAAAACAAAAGTTGGATCCAAGATGGCCGACTTCTAAATGGCCACCATGGTCACCACCCATCTTGAAAAGTTTGCGCCCTCACATATACTAATGTGCCACAAACAGGACGTTAATATCACCAACCATTCCCATTTTATTAAGGTGTATCCATAGAAATGGCCCACCCTGTAGTTCTACAAGAGCGGAAAGGCTGTTACATAGGTCTGAAAGAGTCTCAAACTTTTAAATGAATTTTTTTTGGACACTTGATTGCAAATGTTCTGTATCTACTAGTGTTTTTCCACGTGAGCTGAAGGAGGTCTTTGCGTCTTGGCGAGTACGTTGTGCGGAGAGAGGGAGGGAGGACATTGCTGACCGCCTGATCAGTGGCTCCCTGTTCCTGCGTTTCCTTTGTCCAGCCGTCATGTCCCCATCGCTATTCAACCTCACCCAGGAATACCCTGATGAGCAGACGTCACGAACACTCACCCTCATAGCCAAAGTGCTGCAGAACCTCGCCAACTTCTCCAAGTTAGTCCAGGCAATTTTTTGTTTGATCGCTCAGCAGGTACTGTATGTTTTTATATCTTTCAGACCATATTATGTGTATAAAGCATCACTGCTTCTTTGCTCTGCAGTTTCTAGGAAAGTAGTTTTTTTTTTTTTTTTTATCATTTACTTATGCATTTTCTTCATCTGTGATACATAAACACATATTGTCTTTAGGGATTTAATGTCTTCTTCTGTTTGTCCTAACTTTTGCAATCAGTTGTTGAAAATGTTACCTTAAAAAGATTTGTGAATTTCTTCCCTCTTGGCTATGGTATTCCTTTTAGGTTTGGAAGTAAGGAAGAGTATATGTGCTTCATGAATGAGTTCTTAGAGATGGAGTGGGGCTCAATGCAGCAGTTCCTGTATGAGATCTCTAATCTAGACAGCATAAGCAATGCTGGGGCTTTTGAGGGATACATTGATCTGGGAAGAGAGCTTTCGGTCCTGCACAGCCTCCTGTGGGAGGTCATGGCTCAGCTCAGTAAGGTATGTATAACCTATTATAAAAGCATTTGTCATATTGTCCAGAGATTCCAAGTACAAAACCACTATGATGCCATAGCTACCTGTGGCTGGGAGATCAGGAGAGAAACACTGACTGTGCTGTCTGGTTGAGAGGGCTTGTGCTTTTTTTTTTTCTTTTTTTTTTACTGTTACAGAGCTGGTTATTGAGTCGGAAACAGCTGGTTGGTAATTTTGAATAGCTCTTTGTTTGTTTAGATAATATTTTTTTGTTTTTGTTTGGTTTGTTTCATATCTGTCATTTTAATTTGATTCACTTAAAGGATGCCATTATCAAACTTGGACCATTACCTCGCCTCCTGAATGACATCAGCATGGCCCTTCGCAATCCTCACCTCCAAAGGCAGCCCAGTCACCAGACAGACAGGCAGCCTCCGGAAAGACAGACAGACCGGTTACTCTCTCGACCCAGCTTCAACAGGGGAATCTCCTCTGAGTTTCAGAACCTTATGATGAGGGACCTTAACAGGTAACAACTCAATAGACCACATTTAAGTTCAGCAACTGAAGTTAAATCAATTTGTAAAGTGTTTGTCTTTAAGCTGTAAAAATCAGGCAAACCAGATGTCAGTATCTACCTCTCTAAGTTATCCTGGTGTATACCTCTCTGTTCCAGAACCAGAGGTAATAGGCAGTAACCGTGATCTCTGTGAAAGTATTCTTTCAGGCTAAAGATTTGTATTGGTGAGTGATAGAGTTCCGGAGGTCCAGTTCATCAACCTCTGATTTTTCTGGAACAGAGCTCACAGAGACACACACACACAGAGTGGCACCATGTATCCAGGACCAGGCACTATCCCCTGTCAAAATCTGATTTTGATTGGTACACCTAATGCTCCAGGTTAAGCTCTAAATGGAACAAGTGGATATGATGCAACAAGGTTGGCTAGAAATAGCTCTCATGCTGGGACATGTAGGTGACGTCAATGAAGAAGATTCAAATATACTATACAGTGGAACCTTGGATTACGAGCATAATTCGTTCCGGAAGTGGGCTCGTATTCCAAAACACTCTTAAACCAAATCATCATTTCCCATAAGAAATAATGAAAACTCTAATTATTCGTTCCACAGCCCTCAAAAATAAATACATAAAAATAATGAATACAATCTATAAAATGAAAATAAAACAAATTAATCTGCACTTTACCTTTAAAATATGTACAAATAAATCCTGACAGATAAGTGTTTCCGTTGGTGCGCGCAGGCGTTGTGTGTGTGTGTGTGTGTGTGTGTGTGTGTAATTAGCCCCTTCCCTCGCCTCCTTTTACACAGTAACACTCCTCCTCCCTCTCCCCACCTCGCTTTTTAAGATTCACAACAAACACACACACACACACACAACGGAAACACCGTTTTAACAGGAAAAAAATTAATCTTTCTGAGACTGGCATGAGTGTATATTAACGGACTCACTTATTAAGTTTCACAACAAGCGCATAAACACAGCGGAAACACCGTTTTAACGGGAAAAAGCGAGACTGGCATGAGCGCATTCTAAAGGAATAACTTAAGCTTCACAACAGGGGGGAAGGTGAGAGAGTGACGCTCGGTGTCGCATGTGTGAAGCATGATACTCGGCGCTCGTAAACTAATACTTGCTCGGTTTCCGAATAAAAAATTATTACAAATCTTTGCTCGGTTTGCGGAACACTCGTAAACCACGCTACTCGCAATCCGAGGTTCCACTGTACTTTTGTATAAAATGCAGTGTCTTATTTTATGGACTATTGCTTGCAACATGATATATTAGGTGGAGGTGTGGTTTAACATGAGCGTGCACAAGGACATTGATTTATTTTAGTGCTATATCCCAAAGTAGTGCCTATGCAAATGACCTCTATGAAGGGCGAAGGTTGAAGGAGGCACTGTTTTATGCAATATCTTGAGTTTGAATCCTAAAAAAAAGATCCTAACTAAGCATGGCTCTGGTGTGCCAAATGTGTTAGTTATTCCTGCTCTATCTCACCTGTAAATGCCTCCTCCTGAGTAGTTCAGGCAACATCATGCTCCTCACCTGCTATAAACAGGCTACAAAAAGTTAATTGATCTGTTCCAGGCCCACTTTATGACTGCCAACCTTCTAAACAGCTCTTAATAGTAATTTTGGTTTGACCTCTCTGCAGTTCCATTGATATCACTCGCTTGCCTTCCCCAACTTCTGCCATGTCCAGCGGTGTTGTTCCTCCATCGCGTGCTGGAATGGGTGGTTATGTAGATCGGGATCATCCACATCGAGCCTCTTCTAAGGATGTTTTCTATGTCACCCGTCCTCCACTGGCTCGGTCCAGCCCTGCGTACTGTACAAGCAGCTCCGATATCACTGATCCAGACCCAAAGGTAAGCTTGCAAGGTAAATATAATTCACCTGAATGGGCGGAGGGGCAATTCATACGATAATGGCCCATATCAATGAGTAATGCTTTACTGTGGTGAAAGCTGTTTGGTTCAAAATCTCATTTGAATGGCAGCTTGCTCATCAGCACACCCTTCCCCCTCTCCATCTTTGCTGAGGGACTTTGGGTTCCTTTTGATCCGGTGAGAAGATGAAGTGCTACAGGCCTGCTTACTGCATGGTTCAAAATGCCACCCAAGCATGGCGAGAGAGGGCAACACCATGATGTGGGTGCTGTTAATACATACAAACGTGACCATCTACATGTGGTGTGTTTTGGATTTTTAGATTCATCCGAATCAAAGTAGTTGCGCCAAAAGTAATTAAACACAGTTCAGATTTAGTAGCAAACAATTAAAAGAGCTAGTAACTGCAGCTCTCTCCACCATCCCATAGGTTCTGAGCGTTAACGAAAGTATTTCTATGATGGACCTCCAGGACTCAAGAATGAACAGCGTCTCTAACCTGCAGTCTGTGGGGGACATGCTCAACTCTCCTCAGGCCTCACTTGCTGGTTTCGGTGGCCTTGGTGGTGCTGGAGGAGGCCTCGGAGGTCAGCTGCGTGCCGGCGGAGGGCGGATGTCAGCCGGCTCAGGTGGCTCCAGTGTGTCCGGTGGCCTGCGACTAGGCCAGCTGAGCCAGACGGGGACTGCCACCGATTCATTGTCCCAGCAGCAGCAGCAACAAGCCGCCGCACTTCGCTACCCGCTCTCCTTCCAGAATCCACTGTTCCACATGGCCGCTGATGGGCCTCAACTCCAGCGCCAGCACAGTCGTGCTCAGGTGCCTCCACCACTCCTTCTGGCCCCAGAGCCAGATTCGTCCCACCCTGCCTATTTGCCACAGTTCGCCCGTGGCGCCTTCTCCCGGAGCGAAGACCTTTCCACGCTCAGACCCGGACCACACCTTGGCCAGCCCAGCATCGTCCACTCCCACAGCTACAGCGACGAATACAGCCGGGGAGATTATGCCCGACGG
Organism: Clarias magur; assembly: GCA_013621035.1. NCBI lineage: Eukaryota > Metazoa > Chordata > Actinopteri > Siluriformes > Clariidae > Clarias > Clarias magur. The sequence continues at coordinate 1,076,163 of QNUK01000204.1, forward strand.
CAACTCTCTATGCACATGCAGGTACAACTTCTTTTCTTTAGTTATAAGAGAAATTGGCTAAATATTTTTTTTTTACTGTTTCAGCTATATAGATAATGAATCGATGGCTAATTGCAACATTATATGTATATTGGCAAGATACTAATGTATAGTGTAATAATTGCATTCACCAGACACCCTAATTCAGAGTAACTTACATTTATAAAACTGACCAATAGGAGGTAAAGGGTCTTGCCCGAGGACCCAGCAGTTGCAGCTTGGCAGTGTTAGGAAGTGAACTTCTGATCAACATCTTACCTACAGAGCGACTGCTGCCAGTTTTTGATATAAAATGGATCATTTTGACCTAAATATTATGTGCTATCGGAGCATACTTAGCGGTTCATTTCTTGCTTGTGTGTCAGGAAAACCTCCAGCAGCAGCAGATGATGGGCATGGCCTCTCAGACGGGCACATCTCATTCCTCACTCGCTTCACCTCCCACAACTGTCCAGCCTGTCCGCCAGAGCTCCATGGCTCCACCTCCCACACAACGCATGAAGTCTCAAACCTCCCATCAGCTTTCTGTGAGCTCGGCTGTCGGTGCGACACCCCCGAGCAAGACGAGGCCTCAGAGCGGAAACCTGCTCCAGTCTCCCGAATCAGGCTTTGGGGGCAGGCAGCAGGGCCCACGGCAGCAGCTGTCCGTCAAGGATAACACCGCCCCCGGCCTTCCTCATCAGCACAGCTCCACCCGCGAGAGCCAGGGATCTCAGGGTTCCCAGGGGGGAACGCCACAGTCAACACAGCAGTCTCACAAGGAGCGTCAACACTCGCAGCAGCACTTACTCAAGCCTTCCATCAGTAAACAGGTGCTCAGCATCCTAATCCAAAATGCTACGTTTAAACTTATTTGAACGATTCTTCAGTTCGGGCCAGGAGAATTAGCATCTTTCTGTTTCTCTGTTAAACAAAAGGCTGGAGGAGAAAAGGGGAAGAAAAAGAGGTTTTAGCATAAGTGATATTTAACTTTCATTTGATTATTTTCTCATAACAGAACAACCCAGGGTGTTTTAAAACTAAATTCAGATTCCTATTAAAAAAAAAAAAAAAAAAAAAAGAATACAAAGTGTAGTTGAGTAAGAGTAAAATACAAAGGAACACTTCTGATTCTCTAAAAGGATAAGCAAGTGTAATAGCAGTTAAGATCACTCATTTACCTAAGCAGTTCTACTTCCACTACTATCACCACTTCCACTGAAATCTCCATTCCATTTCCAGGGCTCATCTCCAAACACTTTGAACCCGCCCACCCCTGCCTCAGAAAGGACGGTCGCCTGGGTGTCGAACATGCCCCACCTTTCCGCTGACATCGAGAGCTCACGCATCGAGAGGGAGGATTTCAAGCTTAAGGAGTACTCCAAAAGCATGGACGAGTCACGTTTAGATCGGGTGCGTATCTCAGAGTGCAGACGTAACAAGGAAACACTTTAACATTTGGTAAGAAACAGTAACGAGAAAACTTAAATTTACACTATATGAACAAAAGTTGAAGACCCCATTCCAGATTTGAGCTGGATCAGTGTTCGTTCAGCTACAGGAACATTAGTGGGCTTGGGCGCTGATGATGGAATGTTGACGAGGCTCCAGTACCAGTTCATCCCGAAGGTGTTGAGATGAGGGCACTGTGCAGGAAGTTGAGTTCTTCCACTCCACCCTTAACACACAACGTCTTCATGGAGTTAGCTTTGTAGATCTCACAAGGGCGTGGACTGTTAGCATTTTTTTTTTTTACAACATTACCATATTTAAATATAAGAGATATTAAGACAGTCTGTGAAGTTTAGTTTCCAGTAAAGGAACGATGTTCTGGTTCCGTGTTTATCATTGTATAGCATTGGCTTCAGTCAGATAGAAACAATTTAGCGATTTCCTCAACGTTTTCGAGCTAACCGGAATTCGGATTTTATGGCGTGCACACTTTTCAGATTGTGGGGATAAATAGTAGGAGCAGAACTTCGGGTTATTTTGCTGGCTCTGTGTAAGAGCAGATGCTTTCTCGCGCTAACCTGTCAGTGTGCCATATGTATCAGTGCTATAGTTAGACACCAGGCTCCATCTGGCTGCAACTTAAATTTTCCCAAGAGCCAAAACTACCGAGCTGAGACTGTTTATCAATCTTTGACCAGTCTGAATTATTATACACACACACACACACACCACACAAATGACAACTGCAATTCATTATTCTTGCTATGACGAACTGTAAAACTTTTTTAAAAATTATTATTATTCCTGTTGCTGTTGGAACATTACAGTGGGTAATTTCCTGTTTCAGACACCCCGAATAAATAACGCGTAACCTTCAGAAATCTTGATTATTTATCATATTAGATGTTGCTGAATTCTGGATTCTGATTTGCTAGGAGTTTGTATGCTTCCTTAAGCATCTCCTTAATGCCTGGAGCATGAGCGCAGGAAATGCCGTTATGCCCATCACCTCTGCAACAGATGGTGCCCTGGCTGATCGATGAATTATTTTGCATGACAGATGAATGAAATGAACCCGAACAGTCTTTTAGAGTAAATAAACTTGAGTGGGGAAAAAAAAAAAGTATCGCCTCACCACAGTGGCAGGTGTTTATTCTTCACCCACAGCTACACCCTGATCAGATGACTCGGTTAGCGCGCTAATGAGCAGATGTACATTTAAACATGCCGAGTAGAGACGATGAACGCCATCTGTGGTGAGAAAAAAAAGTGAAGTTTTATTAAGACCGATCAGAACGCAAGCAAACGATTCCGCTAACTTGTCCCATGAAACTCAATAAACTCAAATCAGTTTCCTCTCACAGTCCAAAGACTGGAAGGTTAGGTTAATTGGCGTTCCCAAAATTGGCCGCAGTGTGTGAATGAGTGCGTGTATGTGTGTGTGTCTGTGCCCTGCGATGGATTGGCACCTTGTCCAGGGTGTACCCCGCCCTGTGCCCTAAATCTCCTGGGATCGGCTCCAGGCCCCCGTGACCCTGAATACAGGATTAAGCGGTATAGATGAGTGAGTGAGGGAGTAATAACTTTCAGTTTGTACGTAAAGAAGAAGCTCCAGATGACAGTGGCAAGGGAAAACTCCATGAGATGTCATGAGAAAGAAACCCGGACATAAGGAAGAGGAACCAAAAAAAAAAATCCAAATGGATCCCATACTCATTTCGGTGATAGATTTTCTAGAAGCTAATGTTTGTTGCTAGCTAATGGAGTGACTATAGCTGTTTCCCTTTTCTATACTTAACTAGCTAGTTCATTCTTGAGTAATTTGATATGAAATGCAATTAGAATTTCAGCTTCTCAATCTCATGTTGCACAGTTTTTTTTTCTTTTTTTTTCTGGGTGTCACATGAGTCTCTAGAGTTTATATTGCCTGCATACTTGCAACACAGCTGAGATCAAATGCGATAGAACACTTAGACTTGTTTATACAGTACTGTCCAAGTTCAAGTGTAAGACTTTAATCGATCGAATAATGAACTATTTAAATGAATTACGACTGATGCAGGTACGCGAGTATGAGGAGGAGATTCATTCTCTAAAGGAGCGCCTGATAATGTCCCATCGCAAGCTGGAGGAGTACGAGCGGAGGCTAATCACTCAGGAGCAACAGACCAACAAGATCCTGCTGCAGTACCAGAGCCGGCTGGAGGACAGCGAGAGGAGGCTGAGGCAACAGCAGATGGAGAAGGACTCCCAGATTAAAGGAATTATCGACAGGTAATGTCCAAATGATTGGAGAGCCAGGTTTGATCGTTCTAGCTGAGTTTCTATGGAGTTTAGCACGTAGGGGAAAAAAAAAAAAAAAAAAAAGAAGAATATGCTTGGATCTCTATCTATGCACACACGTAGTAAATTCAGTTCAGGTTTGTTACAAAAAAAAAAATGTTTTGCTTGGGTCATCGTAGCAACAGATGAAGAACTGTAGCGTGTACTGTACTGTGCAAAAGTCTTAGGCGCCATATTATCTGTAGTACAAATTTTGTTCTATAAGTTTATCATGTCTGCGTTAGTATATGTACAAGACCGTTCCCTACAAAGATGCAGTAAAATTAAATGAATAAATAACATTACGGAAGAACATTTGCGTGCCTGTCAAGAAAAGCGAAGTTACCAGAAGAACCCATATTCTCCAGCACGCTCAGTAAAACCTAACAGCTGTTTCATTTGCAAAGGGAATTTCGGGAACGTCCAAACAAAAGCCATATGCAATGGTGCTCTTGAAAACATTTCTGCGTTAAAATAAACTTCTATAAAAAGCACATAAACAATAAACAACCATCGATATTTGGTGTGGAAACGCTTTGCCTGAACATCGGTACAGATGTGCGCAGTACTGTAAATAAAACAGCTGTTAGGTTTTACTGAGCGTGCTGGAGAATACGAGTTCTTCTGGTAACTTTTCTATTTTCATACGAAACCCAGGAGTCGACATGATTGATTTTTTTTTTTTTTTTTTTTTTTTTTTTCCCCATCTGAAAACTGGTCTGTCATGTAATATGTCGCTTTCTTTACAGGCATGCAGATATTCTTCTCTAATGTTATTTATTCATTAACTGTAGTGTATCTTTGTAGGGAACGGTCTTGTACGTAATAATGCAGCCGTAATAAACTTATATGACAAAATTTGCACTACAGATAATATGGCACAGCACTGTACATGTAATAACTAGAAGCTTTTAATGCAGGTGAAAATGAAAAGGTAGCTCATCAAAAGACAACATGTGTTGCACTGTACTGTAACAAAGAACGTTTTCAGGATTAACATACCGTAGAGTATGTAGTTTGATACTGTTTCTAAGAGCTAAACATATCTTACATATAAACATTGACACCCTAAAGTGTAAAATTTTAATCACGAAACTACATGAAAATACACTAATAAAGTCATTTACAACACATGTTGGCTGGGCCCCAAAGTCCAGGTCCTTGTAACTTGGAGCTCGATATGGACGGTAATATGAGAACATTATCACCTTGTGAGAACATCTGGATCAGAGGGCCCCTGTTATACACCTACTGTATATTAGGTGTCCCAGTGTGTGGGGATTTGTTCTCAGGTCGATGATGTATTGTATTCCATTTTTGCTGTTAGAAGGTACCTCCTCCCAGTTTTCCCTGAATTTCATTCATTTCCCTTTTCTTGTGTGTTTTATACTCACTCACTCATCATCTATACCGCTTAATCCTGTATTCAGGGTCACGGGGGGGCCTGGAGCCGATCCCAGGAGACTTGGGGCACATGGCAGGGTACACCCTAGTGTGCCAATCCATCGCAGACACACACACTCATTCACACACTACGGGCAATTTGGGAACGCCAATTAGCCTAACCTACATGTCTTTGGACTGTGGGAGGAAACCGGAGTACCCGGAGGAAACCCACCAAGCACGGGGAGAACATGCGAACTCCGGGGATCGAACCCGGACCCTGGCGGTGCAAGGCGACAGTGCTAACCGCTACACCACCGTGCCGCCAGGAGTTTCATAATAAAACAAAAATATACAGTGGCTGGATATAATGCAAAAAAAAAATCATAAAGAAAATAGAGGGAAGTGAATTATTTTCAGGGTTAAACGATCTGAAATTATCAGCGGTTTCTTTTGCTGGGCGTAACAGCTTCTGAACACAGCCCTGTTTCATCATTTTAGCTATTCCCCAGGGAAAACACGAGTCATGATTGACAATTCACGATTCGCATGATCGTTAAGTTCCTGCTGTTCACCTAGAAACTGCCGAGAGCTTGTTTCTGCATTTAAATGAGAATGGGAAAATTCTATCACGCACGTTTACATCAGAAATATGGCATCAAACCGTGTGTTATGGGAAATAATTTGGTTCCTTTCTCACATGAAGACTCATGGCGGTGGAGGACGAGCTGAGGGTAGGCGTGGTATCAGAGCACAAAGCCAGGATGTTCGCTGATCAGGTCAGTGCTCTTGCAGGTTTCTTCCTCTTTTCCTGTCTTCTCTCTCTTTTACACTTTCTTCGCGTCTAGTTTTGGTCTACCGTCTAAGTGTATGTGTGTCAGTACATCTGTTGTTGTTGTTGTTGTTTTTTGCTATGTATTGCGACGTCGGGTCGTTGTGCCACCTTGTCAGTTCATTTGCCTGACGATCATGATTATTTGCATCCTCAGCAGTGGAACCCGTTTCTTGCTTTGCATATGGCTGGATTCAGTGTGAACGCTCTTGGTTCATGTTCAGTCTCTAGATTCTGAATCTTTACAATGAGTGGCTTCCAACCATTTTGAGGCAGCATGCAGCTTAAAGGGAAGAGTCTGACCAGGCATTGTGGCTAACAATGAAATAAGGAAACGGTGCCACACGTTCAGTATTACATCCATTCGCACGTGCCACAAAAATAATTTTGTGTGACAAATACAGTAAGCACGTGATCATGTAGGCCATCAGGTAATCTTTCTGTTATTTGTTTGGCTTTGAAATACACATTCAATGTAATTATCAATAAAAAAAAAACAATATTGCAGGCTATTACAGGAGCCTAATGCCGGTTAACGGTACTTCGCTAGTCGCTAGTCAGGCGACTGCGAAATGTCTTTACCTGGTTGCTACCAGGTGTTTGACCCATAGTTGTAGTACTAACATTATGTGAACATGCCGCCCCACACCATCAAGAAAGGATCGCAGAAACTTGATCTCATACATTTACGTCACATCTGCAGCATATTCATTGCTCATGCACTGTTAAGGTGGTGCTGTAACCTCTCGCAGCCGGAGGTCTAGAGAGAGCCGGTTGGCCGAGCTCTCTCAGAGGGGAGGGATGAGAGGTTCATCGTGCTCCGACATTAATCACGGCTCTACAGCCAGTCAGGGGCGTCTGTGAGCTCGCGCAGCGGAGGGAGCGGATAGCGCCGTCCTCCGAGTGTGTGACTCCGCCCCCAACGGTGCGCGAGCGAGCAGTTCGAAAAGATGCGGTCGGCTGGCGTCACGTGGTCCGGAGGAAACACGTGATGGTCTTCGGCCGTCCCGGCTGAGTGGTAGTAGTAGCCTTAATGTCGGAGCGCCCCCTAGTGGCGGGGTGGAATTGGACACGACTAAATTAGGGAGAAAATCCGGGAGAAAATCCAAACAAAAAAAAAACAAAAACAAAAGGTAATGGCTGTTAAGGAAATAAGGACTCAACCTTGACTTGATTGTTAGCCACATCAGTGTTTAGACCGACTTGCCTTTTCAGTGTGCAGCGTTCGGAGCAAAGCTTTCTGCTACTGGAGTGTCAGTCGTTTTTCAGCAGCAAGTCAACGTCTTTCTGAGCTTGTCCAATCACCCGCTCGCTAAATAACCACCGTCTTCCACCAGTACAGCTCCAAGATTGCCTCATGCATACCTAATTCAGTAACGCACATCTTTATTGGTCCCAGCATCAAAGCGAGTACAGATCCATTTTATTTGTCTTAGAACAATTCGTCCTGTAAAACAGGAAATCGTCACTGTCAGGTCAGTGGACGGTTCTGTTCGAAGTAAAAGCACAGCTGTGGCGCTGTAATGAAATCGGAACGAAGGCACAAAAAGGAAAAGAACAGAACAGCAGACGAGCAGAGTACCGAGGCAGGATGCGGAGTTTTGCAGCCAGCGGTGCAGCCTAGCACTCCCGCCGTTCCACCGCACAGTGGAGACTTTTTCCCTTAAGAGACACGGATTAGCTGCAGCAGAGGTTTATCAAGCGTCGAAAGGGAATGAAAGCCTGCAGTGAGGCACAGGATGGATCTCCGTTGGAGGAGGACGAAGCGCCAGCACGATAACAAAAGTACAGTTTGTACAGTCATCATGTTGGAATTTAGCTCAGCATCCTTCAGTGTGCCATTGGGACCATCTCTGAGGAGACGTTCCGACTTAATGTCGCATTTAACGCATGAAATGGGAGCAGAAATCTAGAAATAATGAGGTTTAGATCACGTTCATGGAAAGTTCTCAACTTTGCTTGTTATTTGGCGTAAAAGACCTCCTCTCGATGGAAACGAACAACGCAACAGGAGGTCAAGCAGTTTGGATGGGCTTTAACCCACTAATTGATATCAGCTTGAACTCCACAATTAAGTCTCCAAAACTGAGCGAAGCACTCTACGGGAATCTACCTCATTTATACCCGACATTCACCTCTGTGAACCACTGAACTCTATTGACTAAAAAAAAAAAAAAGACACCATAAAATATGCACGTTGGACTCTATAAATAAATGCACCCCATGTGGATTAGTAAAAAGGGTTGGGTGAGTAATGCTAAAAATCCCAACTTTAATTGAAATACGTTCATTCAGAGAAAAGCAAGGCCCCTATCGAGCAATAACTATTGAACGTTAAGACGTGCTACAATTCTTGACACTTTTATCATTTTAACTGCAGTACGTCACCCATATAATGTACCAGTCAAAAGTTTGGACAAGCCTTCTAATGCAATGTGATCTATTTTCTGGATTGTTTCAAAACTATGAAATAACTCCGATGGAATTAGGTAACTAACAACAACAACGACGACGACGGCGACAAAAACAGTCAGGCGTTATTTTACGACATGCAGATCAGCTGCCCTGGGACAGTTCTCACAAGAACAGTATTGTCTGTAGGGGCGTTTTGCAAAACCCATCGAGCTCCGTGAGGAAACCGTCTCTCATGAAGACCGTCCCAGGAAAGCGAGACCAAAACTTACTGCTGCAGAGGAGACGTTCACGTAGAGTCACCAGCCTCGGAAATCACCAATGAACCTCAAGCAGCACCTCGGATTAGAGCCGTTTAGAGATTAGCAGTAGCAGACACGTGTTTTGGACGCCTTCAGCAGTGTTTTACAGTGTATAAAGAAATGAAAATCTGGAAAGACCATCGATTTAGAAGGTGAGAACAAACTTTTTACTGGTAGCGCACATTTTTTTGAGTTAATTGGAATTAAACGCAGGAACCTCTGTTATCTATGATTTCCTGATTAACTGACCAAATAGGTTTGAGGTAACAATCCAACCGTACTGCATGGCTAAAAGTGACACAATAAGAAGAGTGATGGGAAACTCAGGGCTTAGATAGATTAGACATTTTCCCTTGATGATGACGGCACTACTACCAAGTTGCTAATTTGGTAAATAAAGCCATAAATCTCAACTAACGGTTTGAAAGGAATGTGGATCAGTGCAGGGTTTAATAAGTGGCATCAGGTAGGTTGCGGTCTGTTTTGTCTTTGTAGCGAAGCATGCTTTGTGATGGAATCCACTGGAAGGTACAGTACAGACCAAACGTTTGGACACACCTTCTCATTCAAAGAGGTTGAATTTGTATTATGGCAAGAAAAAAGCAGCTAAGTGAAGAAAAAAAAAAAACGAGCGGCCGTCATTACTTTAAGAAACGAAGGTCAGTCGGTCGGAAAAATTGGGAAAACTTTGAAAGTGTCCCCAAGTGCATCACAAAAACCATCAAGCGCTACAAAGAAACTGGCTGACATGCGACATGACCGGCCCGGGAAAGGAAGACCGAGAGTCGCCTCTGCTGCGGAGGAGAAGTTCATCCGAGTCACCAGCCTCAGAAATGGCAGGTTAACAGCAGCTCAGATCAGAGAGCAGGTCAATGCCACACAGAGTTCTAGCAGCAGACACGTCTCTAGAACAACTGTTAAGAGGAGGAGACTGTGTGAATCAGGCCTTCATGCTAGAAGATCTGCTACAGTAGGAGACCACGGCTAAGGACAGGCAACAAGCAGAAGAGACGCGTTTGGGCTGAAGAACACAAGAAAGAAAACTCGCTGAATGAGAAGGAAGGGGTGTCCAAACTTTTGGTCTGTACCGTACATAGCCATGGGGTAACATGGGAGAACAAGTAGAGACCAGTTACGGGGAATGACGTACCAGCAGTGAGTCATGCACCTGAATGGCTACCAAGGATAAAAACGGACAGATCTTCACGATGTCCTGAAGCACAACACGTGGTTGTCCAGACGTACTCCAGTGTTGAGAGTCTCGATGGGCTTTCCATTCAGTTCATGAGCTGCCTTAAATCACAACATGTTAGCCAAACATCAGAAGGCGTTTCGTCCTTGGCGCAAATACCTGATGCAAAACCTTGGACTTGCTGGGTTTATAATTGCTTTCCCGTTCATGTCGTTTGGTAGTAACACTCCAGTCGTGGAGAATGGTGGATGCATTCTGGATCGTGTTTTCTTGCGTAAGAAGTTGCCCACATATGTGACAATAAATGCATTTTCCTTGCGGTTCCCACAGCAAGCACCACAAACATGGCTCCACAAACCGGCAGTAGTCCGTACAGATACAGTACAGCTCAGTACTCGAACCTAAACCCTAGTAGAGTTTCAATCATCGTTCCCATCAACGCACATGATCGAGCTCAGCAGCTGTTCTCTGCATGCAACGTCTTTCCACGCCAGGTGTTAACTACATATAAAAGCTTTTTTTTTTTTTTTTTTTTCCCTTTTCCCTTTCTCTCTCTCTTTTCTTTTGGTTGTACAGTCCATGTGCTTGTGAGAGTATCCGTGAGCCCACACTACCACTACGCTGAATAACATACTGTATATCTCCTACAGGCCTTGTTGATGTTGAAGCATCTTTTTCTTATCTTTTACGGTTGTACTGTACGTGATCGTTCTATTTCCCTCGACTACCTCTACAGGAATGGCATGCGGACGTGCTCGAGTGCATGCGTCGGAGGTGTGTAGCATGGCCTTGTGTTCAAATTGAAGTCTGCATTAACACTAGTTTAAATGTACAGTTGTTCTTTTACAGCATGCTGGCCGATACTCTGGCCACGGAATGACGATTTCCTTCTTTTTTTTTTTTCCTTTGTTTTTTTTTTTTTTTTCCCCCTACAGACGTTTTGACATTCTTTTAATGTTTGTCTTTTTATCCGTTATCTGACCCGTGTGTCGTGTTTGTACATGTATATACGTATATGGAACTTTATCTCCTTTACTCTGTACTGTATATGTTGGACTTATTCATGTGTTCACGTGCGTACTGTACTGTATGTGTGTGAACCCAAATCCGGGAGACACTTTCCTCACATCCTCTACACCTCTTCCTCTTTACTCTACTTGTTCACATCTAAACCTTCACTCACCCCCTATCACAAAACACACACACACTTCTGCTTTCTCTCTCTCTCTCTCTCTCTCTCACACACACACACACACACACACACACACACACACACACACACACACACACACACACTCACACCACACCATGTGTTGATGAGATACGGTGATTTCTCTTAGGGGAGGCGGCAATCCATCCTAGTGCAGCCCCGGCTCGCACCCGTCCCTCCTCGAATGCACAGGTAATGAAGCAGCTGAGTGTGAGACACCCCATCATCACCCACCCTACCAACCAACAAAACAAACCAACCACGCCTGACCTGTGTATGGTGTGTGTGTGTGTGTGTGTGTGTGTGTATGGTGTGTGTGTGTGTGTGTGTGTGTGTGTGTGTGTGTGCTGCATTCGTCCTCAGACACCAGTCTACGTTCACAAACATATGAATAAGAAATCTTTATTAAGAGTCCTAAGTGACCTTAAATAATGATAACTACGTACACTTCATAACTTCTCTAATATCCCCCCCCAAAAAAAAAAAAAAAATAATAATAATAATAATAAGACCTCTTTTTTTCATTGATGTCTTAATTTAGATCTCCATGGGAACAATCTTTTTACAGTACTAATTATAAAGAAAGAAAGAAAGAAGCTACAGCATTCACTCTGGATGCTCACTTCTCCCATCCCATCCCATTCAGCTGTAGCCTTCGGGGTCACGACTGCTATTTTTATATATATATATATATAATATATGTATATATTTTTTTTCTTCTTCTCATTTGTGAGGTGCATTTCTGTCATTATTGTCCCAAAGGCATGCACTCTTATACTCTCCTTCTTCTGCTGGATGACACATGCTACACGCCCCACACACTCTTCACACTCACTCATGTCTGATATTACACACATCAGTGGTGGAAAGAGTACAGAAAAAAAAAAAACGATTCACTGCACACAAAGATGATTTAAAGGCTTTGCTTTCATGAGCTTCATTATTATTTGTGAGGCAATAATCTGGACGAAGAAAAAAAAAAAAAAAACCCATTGGGGTGAGACTAAATATAAAGGTGCTACAATGATTATTATGTGTCTGACTGGAAAAAAACAGGGTTGAGTCAGACCAAATGTAAAGAGGAATTTATTGGTTAACTCACCTGATTCAAATAAGGATAAGGGATAAGTCTATTTTCTAATAGTACAGACTATAACCCGGTGAAGGGTGATCCATTTTTTTTTTTTTTTTTTTTTAATGTGGTGGGGGGGAGTAAATATGTACTCTGGAGGTGATTGATACCCAATCAGTGATTAGGTGAATTTGATTATAATTTGTATTATTAGGGCTCTGTTTAGATGGCCATCAGTGCAAACAGATTATCTGGTCAATAACAGCAGAACAGGAAGCCCAGTTTCCACGTTGTTCTCGAATTCACAAATTGTGATGGGTCGTGGGTAGTCGTACAGTAAGATCGCGGCTTACTGGGGCCATTGGGGCGACGCTTAGTGACGTGCATTGGTTTCCGGCTACAAACTTTTGACAGCGAGGAGGTTTAAGCGCCAGGATTGTATCACGGGTAAGTAAGCTTTAATATTTTTTTTGTCCTGTATTTTTATGTTTATTTTTTTCAATAATTGTGATAAACCTGTTGTAATTAGTGCCGTCCACAAGTTTGTGAACAGTGCGAAGACTGATGTGAAGTCGGAGATTTCTTGTAATACATACCCATCAGCCACAACACCAACCTCACCTCCAGGTGAACTGAAGAACATTGATTACCAAATAAATGCCATACCAGTGAACCAATGACAGGATCATGTTCGCCCAAGGCTCATCTATCCCTGTGGGGAGCACAGACGTGGCCAAAGGTTTTGAGAATGACATAAATATTGGAAACTGGAAAAGTTTCTGCTTACGTTTTTATAACAGCAATTTGCATACAATATACTCCAGAGTGTTATGAAGAGCGATCAGATGAATCGCATAGTCCTTCTTTGCCATGAAAATTAACTTAATCCCCGAAAAAAAAAAAAAAAACTTTCCACTGCATTTCATTGCTGTCGTTAAAGGAGCTGCTGAGATCATTTCAGTAATCGTCTTGTTAACTCAGGTGAGAATGTTGAGGAGCACAAGACTGGAGATCATTATGTCAGGCTGATTGGGTTAGAATGGCAGACTTGACGTGTTAAAAGGAGGATGATGCTTGAAATCATTGTTCTTTCATTGGTAACCATGGTGACCTGCAAAGAAACGCGTGCAGCCATCATTGCGTTGCATAAAAACTTCAAGAACTTCAAGGAAAGAGGTTCAATTCTTGTTAAGAAGGCTTCAGGGCGTCCAAGAAAGTCCAGCAAGCGTCAGGATCGTCTCCTAAAGAGGATTCAGCTGCGGGATCGGAGTGCCACCAGTGCAGAGCTGCTCAGGAATGGCAGCAGGCAGGTGTGAGCGCATCTGCACGCACAGGGAGGCCAAGACTTTTGGAAGATGGCCTGGTGTCAAGAAGGGCAGCAAAGAAGCCACTTCTCTCCAAAAAAAACATCAGGGACAGATTGATCTTCTGCAAAAAGTATGGCGAATGGACTGCTGAGGACTGGGGCAAAGTCATATTCTCGGATGAAGCCTCATTCCGATTGTTTGGGGCATCTGGAAAAAGGCTCGTCCGGAGAAGAAAAGGTGACGCTACCATCAGTCCTGTGTCGTGCCAAGGGTAAAGCATCCTGAGACCATTCATGTGTGGTGTTGCTTCTCATCCAAGGGAGTGGCCTCACTCACAATTCTGCCCAGAAACACAGCCATGAATAAAGAATGGTACCAAAACACCCTCCAACAGCAACTTCTTCCAACAATCCAACAACAGTTTGGTGAAGAACAATGCATTTTCCAGCACGATGGAGCACCGAGCCATAAGGCAAAAGTGAGAACTAAGTGGCTCGGGGACCAAAACGGTGAAATTTTGGGTCCATGGCCTGGAAACTCGCCAGATCTTAATCCCATTGAGAACTTGTGGTCAATCCTCAAGAGGCGGTTGGACAAACAAAAACCCACTAATTCTGACAAACTCCAAGAAGTGATTATGAAAGAATGGGTTGCTATCAGTCAGGATTTGGCCCGGAAGTTGATTGAGAGCAGCCCAGTCGAATTGCAGAGGTCCTGAAAAAGAAGCGCCAACACCGCAAATACTGACTCTCTGCATAAATGTCATATGATTGTCGATAAAAGCCTTTGAAACGTATGAAGTGCTTGTAATTATATTTCAGTACATCACAGAAACAACTGAAACAAAGATCTAAAAGCAGTTTAGCATTCTCAAAACTTTTGGCCACGACTGTATAAAAAGAACTGGACAAATCCTCTGTGACGTCAACCGTAGGTTTTCTGAAGAACGGTTTAAAGCTCATCTGTGGGTGCTCTGGTTGCCGCCATCTTGGGCAGGAGCTGGCTGCACTCAAATCTTGGGTAATCCATAAATGGGCAAATGGGCGGAGCTAACAGAACCTGGCTGTTGGTTAGAACATGCTAACTTTCCTCAGATATCCCGAGCTAACTAGTTACTTTGCATTCGATTGGACCTCATCCTCCATACCCTTCACGTCATCCCATGTCTACTCCTAAATTCCTTCCCTTGTGCAGTTGTCATGATTGGGAAATCTATCAATTGAGTAAAGTTGGGCATTTTAACATGACACCTCCCAGAGGACATTCGAGGAGCTGCGTGGCCTTATTTGTCAGTATTGTAGGCTTACAACAGGCAAAGAGTTCAAGGTCGTTAAGCCGGCTTCCAAACTCCCCAAATTCCCAATCCAATAATGGGATGCACTGGAGAAACGAGTTTGATCCACGGGGGCTCCACCCCACAACCAACAGCACCCAAAGGATCTGCCGCCAACATCCTGGTGCGAGCGACCCACAGCACACCCCAGAGGACTTGTGGAGAACATTGGGCATAACGTTGTATGTTTTGATGTTGTGGCTGATTAGTGTGTATACAGTATAACATCTCTGTATAGTTTTACCTGGTTTCTCTGTATATATCTGTAGTCTTATTCATAGGTAATTAACATGACTTGTGGTTTTACCCTAACAAATTTCCCATACCATTTACAGCTGGTGTGTTTTGCCTTTAGCTGCCGCTACACCGTAGCATATCAGAGCCATGACGAATTGCAATTTCACAACAAGTGAAACTGGGAAAGTGGAACTGGGCTTTAGACGAAGTATAAAGATGTTACATTGGTTTAAAGAATAAATAACAGGCTAGGTGATTTACCTTCGCCATCGTCATCTCTGTCATTCGGCTGCTCCTGTTGAGGGGTCGCCCCAGGTGATCGTCTGATCCGCACACAGCTCGGCACAGGCTTCACACTTGAACGCCCTTCCTGACACCGGGACCGGCACTGAACCAGCATTGCGTCCTGTGGCTGGGGTTTGGGCTTTGGATGGGTATCAAATCCGGGCTTCACTCATGGCAGGCGAGAAACCGAACACTGAACCACCAATGCGCCTTTAAGCGTGGTGTAATGAAAGAGGTGGATTTTTAAAAATAAATATATTCTCAGCACTTCTAATTTCCATTCAAGTCCACAGATTAAGCACAGGGACGGTAGTCTGGCTCTCGGAACTTTTTTTTATTTCAGTAATTCATTCATATTTCATAGCTGTAAGAATGCAAGAATCAAGAACTTATGTCTAGCTCACTTATTTAACTTTACTGTATGTGGTTAGAGTTGGGTGGAGAAGTCTGGGGTTTTGTTGGTGCAGGTTTTGTAGATCTCTGAGTGTTCTTCTGCCGCCTTCTGTTATTCGTGTTTGTGCATTCTTACCTTGGTTATGGTCCGGCCCCTGCTCCACCCTGTCACTGACTGATTACCTGATCGATTACGGAGCCAATGTCGGTGTTTGATGAAACAGATATTTTGTTGGTGGATAACAAACTGTAGAACAAACTCACATGGAACATGGAAAAAAGTACAATAATGCACTATATAGTAGATAGATAAACTGACTTTCCACCACTGCTACACACACACACACACACACACACACACACACACACACACACACACACACACACATGCCACAGTCACAATCATAGGGCATGTGCTATGATTCAGGGTGGGAAAAGGTTTCATTACCACACCGTCATCTACTTCAGCGCTGCTTTTTTGAACTAGATGATGGGAATTCTGGGAAATCTCCGTATCCGTCTCAGTACCGCTCAGACCGGGTTGATGATGTGCATCGCGTACTTGCATGTTTGTGTATGTGTGCGTGTACGTGTCTGTACAGCTTGTGCATTTGTTGTTCGGTGGTTTGAGCGACGCCGTATTGGTGAAAGTGCTGTGCTGTTGCTTGGCTTCGACATGGAGAGGAACTGGGTGTCCACATTGTGGGAATAAGTGTAAACCAAGGTCAAATGTGGCCTTGTGTATGTGTATAAGATATTTCTTCATTGTAATATGTCATTGCTACATGCAGCGATCTTGCTCCTGACTAGCAGAGAGCCCCAGCTCGCCACAGGAGATGACATCTGTGGGGTCCTCAGCCACAATTTGTCCAAAGTTAATGACCCTTGTATGAGCTGTAATTAGGACCGAGCTCTGACAGAGACACATCCTTCAGTCCTGTTGTCCTCATCAACCAACATCTCCTTGTCGTTAGTGTCGCCCATAGCTCCTCTGCACTGGCTCATGTGTAATTTCCTCAATTCCTTCCATTCTCAAATATCATGTCCAAGGTTCTGATTGAGAAGAGAAAACAAATTGTGCATCCGGTTATCCACCAAAGACGCATCGTTGTTCAGACATGACGAACGGCATCAGTGCTGCACTGTAATTCGGACTGGGTTATGTTAGCAAGGATTGCCTTCTTGCTAATGTAATAGTCTGAAATCAACCGTAAAATGTGTGTTATACAAAACACAAAAACCCTTTCTTAAAGTCGAACCATGAAGTTGAAGCTGAGTTCAAATCAGATCAGCAACTTCAACAAGTGAGTATATGCTGCTCTAAAAGCTGTGTAAGACATGCACAGTCGCGTCATTCTTCATTCTGCGATAAACATGAATAGGTACGCGACCCGTTCTCTACACCACGGAGCCGCATATTTCCATGCTTATGTCACGTTTATGTCATCTCCTGTAAACAATGGACACGCTTTTAAACTGTAGTGTTCATATTTAACATGACTGTTGAATTGATCAGCCTTTTAACTCAGCTGTTTCCTTCCTTACTGCTATAATCCAGACCTCACTGAAAAGGACCGAACTTGACGACACGCTCACTAAACTTGTTTTATGTATTAAATGAACTCTGGTTTGGGCTTCACCTGTGTAGGTAAGAATAGAGTTTAAGGCCAAAACCACTGTATATATCACACACACACACACACACACACACACACACACACACACACACACACACACACACATTTCTTTTCCTTTTTACCAGCGTAGCTAATAAGGCTTAAATTGATGTATATATTTTTTTTTATTCAATTGGCCAAGATTTGATGGTCCATGTCTAATCTATTAATTGAAAAGCGCTAATAATGATCAATTTGTAAAACATGATTAGGCTCGTGTGATATACTGTATGAATTTAATCACCTCTACACATCACCCTGCCATGAACCCACAGAAATTCACTCCAGTTTTATTGCATTACTAGACCCGCTACCTCTAATCGGATTACAGCGTAACTGGCCATGTTGACATTACACGCATGCTTTATAAATAGATGGTATTGAGAAATATATGATAAAAAAAAAAAAAAAAAAAAAATCCACTATTCAGCTTCGTTTTTTTTTTTTTTTTTTTTTTTTTGTCAACAAAAAGTTACGGACGTCACATGGGTAAATATAGTGCACGAAAAAAGTTAAGGGAGCACTCAATCATCAAAGTACAGTATAACACCAAGGCAGTTGAACTGTTCCAGTGATCTCAGCCGGTCCATATAAGGAAGCGCAAGTGGTCGTGAATCAGTTTCTACCTGCAGATGAAAGCGAAGACAGATTTAATGGCGAGGCAAAGCCAAGTCAAACCCCTAAAAAAGGGAATGGTTTTGCATGAGACGAATACTCTCTCTTCATTCCTCCCGACTGATTCGTCTTCTCAGGTTTTGTGTTCCGCTAGTGCCCTTGTCATTAATGGTACCATGAGGCGGTACCCGATCAGGTGGCTTCGGTGGTCCTGTTACTTCAAGATGGCAGAACCATAAAAGCAGGAGTACAAAAAGGTTGCTCGTGTCTCCCAACATGGTCTTAAGCGCATAAAGGACATACGCTGTTACACCAGGAGAGCTGTACAGGACCGTAGAAGGGGGAAAAACCCAGGAGCAGGACGAGTATCTCCTTCTTTCGACGGAAAAAAAAAAAAAAAGGAACACTGCGAGAGCCCTGTAAAATCACCTCCGTCGTCAGGCATCCATCGGAATGTTCCGTCAGAAACCAGAAAAAGTCTTCGAAAGGGCCGCATGAGAGCCTGATTGTGTCTAGGTCAACCTGCGCTCACGGCCCAGCACTATAGAACTCAATCGGCGCTCACGAGAGAACACGTGTAGCACTTTTAACGTCGGTCATTGTTGCAAAGCATCTTTACACAGTCCGAAAGAAAATGAGGGAAATGCATATGAAACGTATCAATCAATATTATAAGCATTTCCCTGATCAGCAAGTGGCAAAAAAACAAAAAAAAAAAAAACAAAACCTGAGATGGCAATAGGAAGAACCCTTGAGAGGAATCAGACAAGGTTTCCAAACAGAGTTGGCAGGTCCGCTGCTTGCTTGCTCCGCCTCTTCCTCACGGATGAGAGCAAGTTTACACCGAGTCCATGAGAGTACCCGAGTACATGAAAGGGTCTGGAGACGCCATGGTGAAGGTTATGCTACCTGTAACGGCATTGACCAGCGATGGTCTGGGGAGACATGTCCTTGCAAATTCACACGACTCGGATGAGCCTGTAATTTAAAATGTTTTTCATTTCGATTTTGGTATTCCACCCTTCATGGGTTGATGATTTTAGTTTGCATTCACTGTGATTACGTGATTTTTGTCCAACACGTTATACAACGTACGTGAGTAAAGATTTCCAACTTGAGCAATCTTTATCAAGATCTAGTGTGTGATTTTGAGTGTTCCTTTAATTTTTTGAGCAGGTTATAATATTCGGCCTTTTGTTTTGGCTTTATTTACGCTGCCGTTAAATAATTCTTTATGGTTGTAGTTGAAGTTCTTTACAAACTCATGAGCAGGGGAAATAACAGAATGTCCCAAATCTGGACATGATATAAAAATGTAAAATATTACTTAAAATAAAAAAAAAATAAAAAAAAAAAATGTTCAAGCTAAATCTTATGAGTAAATAAACACAGTGTTTGTCTGGGATAAATAATATTGCATATGAATCCTAGTTTAACGAGTTTTCTGGTTTTGCTGCTCGCTTTGCTCCATGACAGACCATAGCATTTAAACAGTACTCTCTTGATCACAGTGCTGTCCGAAGGTTTTAGTCCACTACCAAGGACCAAATATGTTTGGGAAATCGCGATATGAAATTGCATATTCTATTCATACATAATTTCCTTTTTGTTTTTTCAAAGCTACACCATGTTTTTCATTCAAACAGCAGGGAATATATGAGGATGATCAAAACATTGCGCATAGCGGTAAATCATGTCAACACATTTTAAAAAGACAAAAGCTAGGAAATGTAATTAAAACTATAAAAATCCATAGCAACAGGAAACATGGGAAGCATGGGGAAAAACTGATGAGACCAGTCTATTAGACTACTGATGAGACGTTTTAGATAGAAACCACTACTACACCACTACCTGAACTAACCACAGGAACAGCTCTAACTTTGTTACTTCTCATTTAACAATCCAATTTGTTTTGCAAATCTTCAACCAGAAGAATTTCATCAGAATTTAGCCAAAAACACTATAACCCTCAAATTATATATTGGCCAAAGAGAGATCAAGATTTTCCCTAAAAGCTCAACATGAGATATTCCACTCCTGGCTGGCTCGCCAATTTATATCATCTAATCTGATTCAGCAATTAAGAGTACCTTATCCCATTTTTTTATTTTTTATTTCAGAGGAATTTTAGTAGAATTTAGAAATTGTTTGGGCCTCCGAGTGGCGCAGTGGTTAAAGCGCTCGCCCGATCATTCCGGAGATCGCGAGTCCGAATCCCGGGTGGTGCTGTAACCTCTCGCAGCCGGAGGTCTAGAGAGAGCTGATTGGCCGAGCTCTCTCAGAGGGGATGGATGAGAGGTACATAGTGCTCCCACATTAATCACGGCTCTACAGCCAGTCAGGGGCGTCTGTGAGCTCGCGCAGCGGAGGGAGCGGATAGCGCTGTCCTCCGAGCGTGTTACGCCGCCCCCAACGGTGCGCGAGCGAGCAGTTCGAAAAGATGCGGTCGGCTGGCGTCACGTGGTTCGGAGGAAACAGGTGATAGTCTGCGGCCCTCCCGGCTGAGTGGTAGTAGTAGCCTTAATGTGGGAGCGCCCCCTAGTGACGGGGAGGAATTGGACACGACTCAATTAGGGGAGAAAATCGGGGAAAAATCCAAAAAATTAAAATTAAAAAAGAAATTGTTTAATTGTATTTTAAAGTCGCATTATTGCAACTTCTGAGGTAAGGCAACAAAAATGCTAAAAAAAAAAAAAAAAAAAAGAAATGATTAGAATAAACCTAAATTTGAAAGTGAAATGCAAAGTTAAGAATAAATTTATTAGTCCAGCATCCTGCAAAAAATACTGATATCTACTGATATTGTGGTCATATTATAGAGAAATGACTAATTGTGTCATTTAGTCCAACCAGATTACAGAATTTAGGACGTTAATCAAAGTCACTCCGCATTCGAGCAAGTTAAGCTCCATAGACACACGCCAAGGTAACATTCTAAGGTGCGCGTTGTAATTTCTCCTCAAAAAAATATCATAACACTTGAACTTGATTAGTGTCTTCACACAACAATACAAACCGGTTATCATGTCAGGATCTTACAAGGATACACACACAATGTAGTGGGCAGAAGTGATGTGATGTCATTGTGTGGGATTTCATGAGGTCAAAACATGGGCTTAGGTTTAATGTGATTTTTTTTTTTTTTTTTTTTTAACAAATCTATATTTCACTTTTGCTAAAATCTTTTTCAACCAAAATTAAGGAATCAGTCCAATCGTATGCATTTTCCATTGGAATGGAATAAAACCAGTTGTTGTGAGTGGATTTCCGATTTTGGACCCTGCTGTATAATATGCTTGATTGAGTGGAGTCGGTATTCAGTAGGATATAAACGAAAAAATATAAGATTAATCATTTACCTTTAAACTTATCTTTCATCGTTAAGTTAAAAGATATGCTTATCAGCAATTTCCTTTATCTAAACATAAACATAAGCATAAGTAAGTACAAATGTAAGTACATTATAACCTTCTCTGTCTCACTGGTCGCTTCGCTCACGTTTTCTGCCACTTCCATGTCTGCACAGCAAAATTATCAGCATTTGCTTGTTTGTAGAATTCAAACTCTATTTTCCAGAATATAGAATTTCAGACTTGTAAGCAAGCTGTTTGGATTTATTATGTGTATTCTAGTGTCATATTTATCGTACCGCGTTCCTGTCTCGTCTGCACAGTGCAGCCTCAGGAAAGGAGGGGAGCAAAACCTGCTCGACTGACCTTGTATTTCAACCCCAGATTTTTAATCCCCCCTTCATTTCCCTCTCTCTTTCTCTCTCTCTCTTCTTGCCTCTCGTTTCCTCTCTCTTTCTATGTGCCTTTTTATTTCTCCCTTCTGGAGCATTTTTATGGATGTTTCCCATACCTCGGCCGTGTAACTCATACGCCTCTTTTTTCCCTTCCCGCTACTTTTCCTATCCCTTGTGACCTTATCTGTCCATCCTTTCTTCTCCTTATCTTCTTCCCTCTCTCCGTCTATCTCCTTTGATTCTGCAACCTTCCTCCATTGTATCCTCCCCCTCACCCCCCCCCCCCTCCTCCCCCCATTCCCTGTATTATGTTTTCATCCACCTTCTGTCCTTCAAATGCTCCTTGTGTCCTTTCTTTCCACTATTTTCTTTCCCTCCCCCTTTCTTTCTTTCTTTCTCTTTGTCTCGCTAGGAAGAGCAGCTTCCCTCCCTGGGTTCTCCAGACCCCGGTGTGAGTGTTGGCGGAGGAGAAATGAGCGCCGCTCCTGCCTTTGGAGTCTCTCCCTCGGACATCTCCTCCGACAACCCGCCCCAGAACGGAGGCCCGTCCCCAAAAGTAGCTTCTCCCACCCAATCCCCACTTCACACACACCTCAGCCGGAATGGAGAGATGTGCGCCTCTATGGCTAACGGGACCACAACGACATCAAACATGGGAAGCAGATAAGAAGCAGGGGGGACCAGGTCTCTAACAGCGCTACGACAATTCGAATGGAGAATGTTAACGTCCCTTACTTCTGCCCTTTTTTCATCGATTTTTCTTTCTTTTTTTTTTTTTCTGCATGAGGCACATCTTTATTGGGAGGCGCTCATCCTGACACCATCCACACCAAACTACTAAAGGGCTCTCCAGTGGATGAATCCCATTTCCTTTTGACTAATGTAAAAGAAAAAGAAAGAAATCACAGTCATCTATTCCTCTGAAATGACATCGTAAGGTGGTGTCCAGTCAACCAAATATGTGATTCCTATGAATGATCTGAATTCCTGAATTATTTTTTTTTTTTTTTTTTTTTTTTAAACAATCAGCTGGGTAACTGACCTCTTGAGTGCTGTGTGAAACAAAAAGACATAATTCTCTGAAAAAAAAAAATAAAAAAAATAAAGTGGGCAAAAGGTCTAAACCTGTTCAGAAAACGCCAGCTTTCAAGGCCTTCTGAAGCAGATACGCTCGTATTGTCATATTGTCTGGCTTCCTTAGTGCCTTCTCTGCATTCTTCAACAGGGTTTTCAAACAAGCAGCAGAATAACGATCTCGACAACACGTTCCCATTTCACATCTCGCACCTCGTTTGTTCACGCTAAAGTGACGTGGACGACGTTGCGACCTGGAACAGGGAAGCATTTTTTTTTTTTTTTCGGTTTGTTTCTTTCAAAGCAGAAGAAGTTTTTTTCTTTTCTTTTTAGACTTTAACGTCATGCTTAACGAGAAGTGCTCTTGGTCTTCGAGATTTGAAATGAAATGAAATTAAATGAAATGAAGGAAGCTGCCTCGGTGGACTTGTGCAATGTTTTTCTCTTCTCAATCTCAGAACCTGTGTGTGATCAACTGGTGCTATAGATAAACAACAACAACAACAACAACAACAACAACAACAACAAAATATCTGAAGTGTTTCATAGCACTGCCTCTCATTAACCCACCTACCCCTCCTACCCTCTTACCCCTTTGACCACGTCACCCCAAAATCCTCGTTGTCCATTTGTCTTGCCATGCTGTTCATTGCTCGTCCCGGATGTTCGGTGTTAAACGAGGTGGTCTCTGTCAGATGCTCGTCGTAACAAAATACCGTACCAGTAGGCCAAGAACGGAATAAGTGTATAGTACTGCATTTTCCCCCTTTGCATTTTACAATACATCTCCTTATGTTTATCCTCACTGGTGTGGGGTTTGGCACTAATAAGCGTGACTGCAGGTACTTTTCTATGTAGGCACTAGTTTAAAGTTGAACGTAGCTCAGCCTATAGTAAACATTTCAGTTATGACTATACAGAGGTGCTGTACGAACTGTACAAACTTACTCATAACAAGCCTTACGGTATAAAAGAATTTTTACCAAAAAAATTTCTTAAAAAGCAAATAAAAAACTGAAAACCTTAACATACAGTACCATGCAAAAGTCTTGATCCCAACACTACCCCCCCCCCAACGCCCGCCCCCCTTTTCGTTCTTGTTTTGATTCGTAAGGAATTGTTCTGCAGGCTTCTGAAGGACTTGTTTAACTCATTCTTTTTTTCTTTCTTTTCTTTTCTTTTTTTTTTTTTTTTTTTTAGCAAGTTCTAGTTCTTTTTATTCTGGTCCCTGTACCGAAAGTACTTTCCGAGGAATATGTTTTTTTTTTTTTTTATGTTAAGCCATACGGTAACCGTCTAACTGAAGGCGTGACCCAGGGATCAAACAGGTGCGGATGATGACAGATGATCAGACTGAAGATTAGTATACTGGTGGTGCCGAATGCTGCATGGTTGAGGTTGTAGCTGAGGTAGTTACATAAGCAACATTATTATTATTATTATTATTATTATTATTATTATTATTGTATTTATATATTGTTGTGGGTTTTTTTTTTTTAAGGCGCTTTGAAAGTCTCTGCGAAACATTTGTTTCCATTTCTATCATTTAATCTAAATCCAATTCATTTGATTTAATAAGGGGTGGTCAAGACTTTTTTTTTCCGACGACTACTGATTGGCTAGTTGTTGGGTTATCCCCCCTCCCCCTCCCCTCCCCTAGGTATCTGCCAAAGAAAACAGGAAGGAAAAAAAGCGATATTTTGTAAAAAAAAAAAAAAAAACCAACAAACGCATATTTTCATCCAGGGAGATAAAAAGGGCCCACAACCCCTCACTAATGGCTCCTGCTGGGGTTTATGAATCCGTACGTCGCATCTCGCCGGGATAAAGTCTGTGAAGAGAAAGTAACAACTCTTTTACATCCCTACATGTCCTTCCCCCTTCGCTTGTCCTGAACGCCGGCCGATGTAAAGCTAAAAGCCTTGTAGAATCTTAGCAAGGATTGAAATAGCAACCATAAATGTTGGCACCTCTGTTTGCTCAAACTCTTGCTTGGAGAAGTAGAACTCCTTTTTAGTGTAGTGTACAGAGTCACATCACACGTCTGGGAGTTTCGTTATCCTTCATGTCCATTTTATTTCTGTCTTCTTGTTAAACTCGTTCTATCGTCAGACTCATGACAAGACCTGGTTTATCAAACGGAGCACGCGCTGAAATGTCTTTTATAACGCATGTGTTATAAGCCTATAGGCCTTATAGGACCGTGGAACAGAGTGTTGCTTGTAAACAGAAAGGAAAGAAATTGAACGCACTAACATAACATCGGCAGAACGATGAATATGGGTTCAAAGATGAGCTGAACAATAAAGAGAACAGCTCATATCTTAAGCTGTAACGCTAAAGAGAAGAGAATGGACTGATTACCTTTGGTTTCCCCAAGAGCCGTAGTTCGATGGCTATAATCATTTACAAGAAAATCCAGTAATAACAAAAAGACATCCTCGAAGATATGGTTGAAAGAAGATGGTCGACAGGGTCTCCGGACGGTGATATACCTCAGTAACAGGAATAAGAGCCTCAGGTAAAACATTAAGCTTCATAACTTAGCGCAGGGTAGTCGGTCCATCTCTTCTCCACGAAGTAGCAGTGATTTCTTCGCTATCTCTTCTGCAATCCCTTTCCTCCACTCTTTTTCTTTGTATCCCATCTCTCTCCCACCAGCCAATCGCACAGCTTTGTGGAGGACAATCTGGAATCTAATTGGACGCCGCAGCTCGGACCGTCCTCGGGATGGCGCGGCTTTAACGCCAGGGCGCTGTCTCGCGACTCGCTCGCTTGACACAGAAGAAACTGAGGCTCTGAAAATCAGAGCCCCAGCCGACCCAAAGAGAACATACTGTAGGTACCTTTCGTCTCCTGCTCTTTCTCTCTGACTTTTTTAGGACTTTTCAGCTTTCAGCTTTTACCACAAAAACAGGAGGGGAAAAAACAGACAAACAAACGAACAAGCCGTGTCTCCGGATGTGCGTACGGGAAACGATGATCTCCATCCGTTGGTCAGAAGTTTGAAAAATGTTTTTTTTTTTTTTTTTCCTTCTTTTTTTTTCTTCAAACGTCTCTAAAGGAACTCTGTGAACATCTCGTCCAGATGGAAGGAGACGTTTCCATGGGTGTTTCAAAAGGTGCTGTTCTTCTACGACATGACATCCACAGGTTCCTTCTGCTCATGACGCCTCTCTGTGCTTTTGTGTCTCTTCATTCGAGGTATTTAAATATGCATAGATGGACCGATTGTGCGGCATGACGCAGACAGGAAACGAATGATTGATCGATTGATTTGTTTATTTATTTTCCATTTAATCATGCCATACTATTACACGTGCTTTGGTTAGACTTTGACGAGGAAAAAAACAAAAAGGGAAGCGAGTTTCTTTGGATTCTTTTTGTCATCTTAACCTGCTCCGCCTACTTCGACTCGTCCTACTCCGACGGATTAACTTTTCTTTCAGTTACAAATGATCTGATACTGAAAATCCCACATAAGGAAGCGTTTGTGTCTTGCTTTATCGAGACTTCACTGGATTCGGATTCGGACATGACTGTAACTTTAACCTTTCTGGACTTTGTGGCCTGAGCAGCCTGAACATTTTTCTTTCACCCTTCCTTTCTTTCTTGCCTTTTTTTTTTTTTAAACAATTGCAGGTATGTATTTGCAGTTGAAATAATGTTGTGTAGTGGGTGAATGTGTGTATATACAGTGTGTGTACAGTGTTTGTGTATATACTATGTATGAGTATATATTATATGGACATGTACATACAGTCTGTTTATATATGCATTGTACAGAATGTTTTTTGTTCCAGATGAGGAAACGTTTTCTTCTTCTTCTTCTTCTTCTTCTTCTTCTTGTTTTTTTCGGTAACGAAGTGGCAATTTTCGAGGCAGGTGTCTTTGGAAGCACTTTTTTGCACAGACTTACCATACGGAGTCTGAGACGTATGATGCATCACCATTACTCTGCCACACACCTCGAGCTTGCACCCATTTTCTCACTGACTGGGGCATTTTGTAATAGTTTCTAGGTGACAAAGCAATGTTTGTACATATCTATATATTATCTATATATACGGAATATAACAATATTTCTGATTAATTTTCATCTTCATAGCTGGTGATTCTTACAGCTGGGTGTTTTCAGTGCTCCAGTGTGTGTGTGTGTGTGTGTGTGTGTGTAGGCTCGCCTTGAGCTGCAGACGAATCCGTTTATAAGGTCGACACCAGATATTTACCATCCCCGGTTAATCTATTGACCTTTTGTACACCTAACCACCCTCCCCCCACCCATCACACCCCCTCCCCTGCTTTTTATTGGTTTTAAATGATTTTCTTTTATCTTTAATCCCTGGAAATGGATGGAGTTCCCGTGATGTGCCTCCTTCTGCTAAATCTTCATTTGACCTTCGCCAGCCATAAAAAAAATCATCATCTCCATTCTCCTTGACAAGCCATAAGTCCCACCCCGAAAAATGATCTTTTATGAAAAGGGCAGACATTTGGGAATTTAATTCCCTTCTTCTTTTTTTTGTACATATATATACGTATAAATATATTAATGGAAAGAGTGATCAATTTGGAGTGTTGCTAATGTTTATGGATTTGTTATGAATGTTAATATTCTGGTTATTAAATTGTAATAATTATTATTATTATTATTATTATTATTAATGTAATAACGATTGGGATTGCTATTCTCACACTTAAGTTTATTTAATGCAGTTGACAGTGTGTTAATTTCCATTATTTATTTATTTATTTATTTGTTTATTTATTTGTTTGTTTGTTTGTTTGTTTATTTATTTATTTCTATTATTGTTTAAATTATTTATTTATTTTCTTTGGAATAAGCAGGTATTTATATTTTGGGGTGGGTGAATCATAGAGATGAAATTAATAAGATGAATAGAAATAAATTCTTATAACATGATGTGAAGGTGTCTGTTGTCTATCCATCCACGTATTGATCGATCGATCTATTTAATATCCATCCATCTACCTGTCTATACATGAGAGTGAACGTCCTACATTCCAGCACAGTTGATGCCATGATGACATCCAGCACATGCCAATCAGTGCATCAGTATTTGGCCAGGTGCAATAAAAAAAAAAATATATATATATATATATATATATTTTTTTTTTTTTTTTAAGGGAAAAATTTTAGAATAGAAACAAGGGGGCGTTCAAGTCAAAATGGGACTTGTGATGAAATTTCTGGTGAGAAAGATGAGACTCTTTTATGAAAAGAGTTTTTTTTTATTATTTATTTTTTTTAATGAAAGATGAGCCACAGTTAAACATTTGAATGGTACAAGCGTTTTAAAGGAGGCCCCTGTACAGTCCTGTGCCTTATTTATTAAGCATCTCAGAGTAGGAAATTAGGAAACTACTTTCACGATTAGGAGTAAGAGCTATTCATCAAGATTCTTGAAAAAGAAAAATAGGAGCGCTCCAGAGGTGTCCTAACTGGTTAACTGGTTAGGAGTGGTGAGGAAATACGTGTTCAGGCAGAGATGCATACAGAGGAGAGACTAATAAAAGATCATAAAAGATATGTTTGGTCAAAAATGCAATACTTTTTAAAATAATGTTAATTAATGTCCATTAATGAACATTTTGTATGCTGTCTCCGCAGCTGACTGATACTGTTTCCTTTTTAATAACAGTGAAGATGCAGCTTTGAAACAGTGACACAGCCGAATAAAATAATTATAATGAAGAAATTCGTGTTCAGGCACAGTATATATACTGTATATCTTTACGTCCTACTCTGAGGTAGGAATATTTTCACTCCTAAATGAGTTTTGAGTCTGATTCCTTACGAGTGATTCTGAGACGCTTAGGGCCCGTCCCTGACATTAAAGGAGTTCCTGGGAGGCCAGCGTTTCAGACGTAAATCAGGCAGTCTGATCATGCCAACAGTATACTGAGAAAACTTTCTACCTTGATGGTATGTAAGCACTAGTGAGACTCCTGGATAAGGGCATTAGTGTAGGAGGGGATTATATAGAGAAATAAAGGGAGTTTTTGACTCTTTGACGTCAACGCTCCATGAAGATTCTCTTGAAAACAATTTTACACGCATCTGCTACAAAAGCCTCATCGCTAACTTAGTATTGTTGTTATTTTATGGGATTCAAATGGTGTCCACTATTTCGATTTTATACCGTGTAGTAACACTAGTAAAAGAAATACGAGTTTCCTTTATATTTAATCATGCGGGACTCTTACCCGTTCTGTCAGTCTCTTCCCTGATTGGCTGCCAGCTTTCGCCCGTCGCTGGAACTCCTTTTGTTCCCTAAAGCTGAGGTGTGATGACCTCGGAGGTATCCGAGTCACAGTTGTGTACACATTTCACACAGATTAGAATTACAGGGATATTAGATTACCGAGAAACTCAGGAAGTCAATACAAACCAATAGTTGTTGTGACAGAATGTGCATTAGGTCATATATAAACACTGGGAATTTTGCAGTGTAGCTATAAATACCGGATTAATACTTTGCTAATGACTTTCCTTTAGCAGCTTTAAGAGCAACAACTCACCTAGGAGAAGCTCGAGAGAGCGTTGTTCTTGACAGATCAGGTTTACCAGAAGGTGAAGATCAACCAACATGAACAGGCTGATGTTTTATCTTTAACTTTTAACTGAAATATAATTGTCTTTTTAAAAAAAAAAAGATTTATGTTTTACAAAATGTTTTGCGTGAGATGTTTTTGCGTGGGATGCACGCTGTGTGTGTGTGTGTGTGTGTGTGTGTGTGTGTGTGTGTGTGTGCGTGCCCTGCAATGGATTGTCACCCCGTCCAGAGTGTACACCGCCTCGTATTTCTTGACGATGTACACCGGACATGTGATCTAAATTCATACAGTACGTGAACGCGTGTTTGTATCTTCGAAGGTTCGTAACTCGAATGTTCGCATGTAGAGGACTCATTGCATTTCTACAGACGTATGAAAGAATTCATTGTTTGGTTCAAACGAAGACTATCTGAAAAACAAATCATGCTCCTTCATCATTTAACGTCTTCGCTCAATCATTTAATTACTCATTTATCTATTCTTCTTTTGCAACCCGTGAATGCAATATTTCTAGAAACCGAGAACTAGGAATGAACTTCAAGAAGAAATTAAAACGCAAGCACTACAAATCTCGCGAGACCTGAGCGACCACTGTAGAAATCATGACAACTCTCGCGATACCTGGAGTGGCCATCGTAAAAGCGAGAGAAAGAGAGGCAGAGGAGAGAAAAGGAAATAACGCAAGTCTCGCGAGACTTGAGCGGTCGCTGTTGGAAAAAATGGCCGCTCACGGAACGATTCCTGGAACGGGGAACAACATCAAATCCAGTCCGGGGCGTGACAGCTGACCTACGGCGAACCCGGGTTTGTCCGTCATTTACCCGACTTCCGAACGGATGGGTAAAGAGGCTTGCGACAAGCGGCATAAGGAACCACAGCGAGTCTGTTTAAGTAGTGGAAGGAAGCGGGGAGCTAGCTAGTAAAGCTGCCGCTGGCCGACGTTAGTTAGCTTGCTAGCTAACCCCAGAGGAGGAGGAGGAGGAGGAGGAGCGCGAGCCCGAGCCCGAGCCCGAGCCCGAATCAGCGCCTCCGTGTGCTAAGGTGAAGCCGCAGGGATGAGCGGACCGGGACAGGACAGCGAGCCCGAGGCCAAAATCCTGCACATCAAGCGGCTCTACAGGTGAGCAACACCGGCACCGTCAGCACACACCGTCCGGGTGTTAGCGTTAGCCTTAGCATTAGCAATAGACTAGCTGAGATTAGCACACTGGTCCATCGCATTAGCATTAGCAGCTCGCTCGCTAACTACCACCTTAGCTAGCATTAACCTTAACCTGCGTAAAAAAAATTAAAAAAAAAAACCTGTTTATTAAATTAAACAGTAACGTTTTTGCATTCAATGCAATTTAATTCAATGTTAATTTACAAAAAAAAAAAAAGACTCTGAATATCATTAAAGTCATTAAATGAATTTAATACACACCATGCATGATTTCCAATATTGTTAGTTTTATTAATTAATCATTTATCTCCATTATAATAAACCCCAGAGACACTTTCTCTCAGGGTAAAGATTTATTTCCCTCATCACAGCTGTCAAAAAAAAAAAAAAGGATTTCATGTTTAACTTGTAAATGACTTCCGGCCAAAACATGGTATCGATGCTAAAAGTGTCTGACCCAGGTGAAAAAGATGAGTTCTCAGATAGGATCATATATCATTGTTCATAATACTCGACGCTTCCTATTTCCCAATCCATGATTGTATTTATTTATTTTTTCTTCTTGTTTTATGAATATGCATGCACATGCAGCATTTTTATTCAATATCTTTTAATTAAACATATTTGCTACACACAGTTTCATGCCCTTTTTATGTCTGTAGTGTCTGTAACTTTTTTTATTCAAATCTTTCAATGATCTTAACTGTTATTCAGATGAAACTTGGTCAGTTTAGATTGCACATTACAAGACATAAACCTGAAAAAGTGTAAATTATTCTAAAATGAGAAATTAAGATATTGCAACATGAATTTGACATGGTTACGGACACTACAGATTGCTTTCTCTTAGAGGTCTCGTTTTTTAGTCATATATGGGTCTAGAAGCAAGTTTAGTGTCAGTATTCAAGATACTACATCCTACTAGATAACCAGATATTATCAATAAATAAGAATAATTTGTATTTTTATCATTTTTTGAAGCGAGACAGTATAACACTGAAAAATGGCCATTTTTGGGGCTCATATAAAATCATCCCTTCAAAACAGCCGAAGTTAGCAACTTGAAATTATTATGAAAGCAAGATCGGTTCCACGTTGCTTAAACTTCAGGGCCTCGAAAGCATCTCAAAATCACGCTCATTTAAAGTTCATTTTTAAACTGAAAGTATTCCTACCTTTCCGATTACGTTACGGATCTCAACGTCATAAAAAGTGGTGTCACACTCTTTCTTCGGCGCAGTCCTACTCCTTGTCGAGAGTGTAGAAAATCAGTTATAAAGCTTCCTATTTTACTTTTGACCAGGAGAATGACTGCACCAAGGAAAACGTTTGACTTCACTTTTTATGACGTTGAGAGCAGTTACGTAGGCTGCGCGCTATAGTGAGTGTTGTGGTTTTGACAGAAATTGTTTGACACTGTTTAGAGCTGTATAGAACCGTCATAATCTGATCAAAATGCTTTAGAAAAGAAAGCGAAACTGGAGGGAGGATGAGAGCGTTTTGCTTGTGGAGGAGGAAGTAAATTGTAAAGAAATAATCAAAGTAAAATCCTGCCTTACTCTTACCTTTAAAGATGAGGCAAGGCAATTTGTGAAAGCATCAGTGCCGCCTGTCAGTTTGCCGAACGCACCCCTGCGGAGTGTGAAACACGGGGATACGCCGTGTTAATGAAGTGATGAAGTGCTGCTTATAATAATAATAATATTAATAATAATAATAAAATCACCACCAGTACTGTTTTGGCATAATCATAAATGTTTTTCATTCAAATCAGTTACTCAACCTTGAGTGAAAAAATAATTTAATACACAACATGCAAGGATTTCCAACATTGTCACCTTCTTAATTAATCAATATTTGTATTCTAATTAACCCCCGAGTGACTTTCTCTTAGAGGACAGAATTATTTCTCTCGTGACTTTCGCTGTCAAAAATCATTGACTTTCAAATTCAGTTCACGTCCGAGTTAAAAATCTCTCACAATAAATAAAAAGGTTGTTATAATTATGATGGATTGGCACCCCGTCCAGGGTGTACCCCGTCTCCTGGGATAGCCCCCCTACCCCACCCCTCCGCGACCCTGTGTGAATCAATGAGTGAGTGAGTTTGTAGCTCGTGTCCGGCCACTTGAGTATTTTTTTAGTGACTCAAAAGTCTGTTCTTTTAGCTCAGGAGTCGACTCGTGTAAGTGATTGTAAGACAGGGTTTGATTCTCCCTCTAACCAAGCGGGTTTGAAATCTTATTAACACCTGAGATGGTTGAGTGTGTGTGAGGGAACTGTCCGTTAGTGTCGTTCTCCCAGACAGATTTTTAAAAAGCATTGACAAATATACTTGGCTGCCCTGCGAGAGTCTACTCTATGGTTGGGAAACACTGTACAGCACAAAAAAAAACAATAAAAACTCTGTACATCTGTGTGATTGTAACAGTTTGTGGAAGAACCGAATATGGCTTTGCTGATCAGGGGTGCACATATTTTTAGCCATCGATATGTGTTTATTTATTCGTATGTGTTTACGCGTCCCTGTTTCAGGGCCGTGGTGGAATCCGTGCACAAGCTGGACGTGATCATCGGCAGCAAGTCGTCGTACAGGGAGGTCTTCAAACCGGAGAACATCAGCCTGAGGAACAAGTAAACGCTTTAGGGCTCGCTCTCGGCTCACCTGGTTCAGTCTCCTCCTTATTGTTCCGAGGTTTGTTTATTTATTTGTTTGTTTGTTTACTTTTTATCTCGCAGGCTGCGTGAGCTGTGTGTGAAGCTGATGTTCTTGCACCCGGTGGATTACGGTCGCAAGGCGGAGGAGCTGCTCTGGAGGAAGGTCTACTACGAGGTCATTCAAGTCATCAAGACCAATAAGAAGGTACTGCTGTTTCATAATCTACTACACTACTTCCCATATTTTTGAATGTATAATCACAGGTTCTGCAGTGGGAAAAAATCCTTTTTGTATTTATTTTTTTCTGGATTATAGAAAATTGCTTTATACTTTTTATTTCTGTCCTGCTTGATTTTTCCTGTTGTTGTTGGTTGAGGTCTTTAACCTGTGGCAGGGTGTGAATTATTGTGGTATAAGAGGGGAAGAAAATCACTGCAGTGAGGTTCTTAGAGAATGATCAACTGACATAGTAACAGGAAGTCCACTTCATCACAGGATGTGGTTGGTGATTTTCCTACAGCAGCGTGATTCTGAGTGTGTTTGTGTAGAGCAGTCGTTCGTGGGCACGGTACAAAATCAATGTGAAAACGCCCGGTGTTCTGTATCGGACCGAGACCAGGACACAGTGGGTGATCAGATATCGGTGCGCAATCTCTCTGAAAATCAGATTGTGTAACAAAGATTGGAATGGAAAGTGTATTGCTGTTGGAAGTGGAAGTATTTGTAAAAATATATATTTTTAAAAAACGAGATTTTTTGTTGTTGTTTGTTTTTAACATTAGTGATGTGTGTGTTCGAGACATGTGACTTATATATATATGTGTGTGTGTGTGTGTGGGCGTGTGAGAGATGCGAGTGTGTGAGTGTTGTTTTGGGATGTACGAGTGTGTATACATGCGTGAGAGTGTGAACTTTGATATAAGTGTGTCTGTGTGTGTGCGTCGTGAGAGGTGCGTGTTAACATTTGTAATGTGTGTATGTATGTGTGCGATGTATGAGAGTGTTTGTGTGTGAGTGTTAACATGTGTGATGTGTACGTATGTAAGCATCACACTATGATGTCACTGACCGTGTCACTGAATAAAAGGCCGCGCAGAAAGTTATTAACCATTTTTCGGTGTAAGTTTAAGACATTATCACGGCTGACCCGGTTGAGATATCAAAAATCCCTCCGCAATTTTTCATCCTCAATGTCTTTAGATCTCTTTGGCCCGGTTTGGTAGTGGTCGTATAAATTCCCTAGGAGGAGTATATCAAAATTCATCGGGTGCTTTTTTGCAAACGACCCAAAATAACCAGCCGCCTGTTGAGTTGAGCCCAAGACATGCAGCGCGAAAGTTGTTCGGCTCAATGAGCTCTAAACCTGTACCGAGTTTCGTGTGCCTACGTGAAAGTGTGTATGAGCTAGGCAGCAAAATCTTTTGTGAGCTGGCCCAGACTCTCCGGTATCCGAATGGCAGCAGATTCCAACCCTTCTGCCAAGTTTCATGAGTTTTTGAGCATGTCAAGACCCTCGGAAAGTCCAAAAGGGTGGGGGGAAACAAGATGTAGTGCTTGGACCCTAAAAAAGTGCATTAGGGATGGATAGGTCATGAGTGGAGCTCTAAAGGATTTAATAAGAGTTTTTGACAGTGTTTTCGGAGAGTTTTTTCGGTCGAGGGTTTGTATTGAATTTTTGCAGTCATGTGACTGCTACCATGACATCAGTCACAACAGCAGAGGTGCCCATAAATAACATTAGGCTACTACATATTGGGCTTCTACCACCGGGTTTTTTGTTAATAAATTAAGTTCGGTGTCTGTTTTGGAACCGGAAAAAATAAAACACAAGGGTTTTGGCGGCGTTTGCTAGCGTTCGTCTTAGCATCGGCTCATTCATTGCTTCTGTTACAAGTGAGACGGCGCTGTGATTTACGCTTCATAAAATGACGTCCGGGGAACGTCAACTACTACTGACATTTCAAGCTTTATAATGAATCCCAAAGAGTGTTAAATAGGAAAGCTAGTGCACTTTGTACGGTGTAGAATCCCTTGTAGTGTCCTTGATCAGGGGTTCGAGAGAGTGTGTCCGAGACCATTCGGAATGGACTGTGAAGCAGTTATTAAAGAGACGATGTCATGATAACGTTATCAGATTACCGGTTTTGGCACTGGCGTTTGCTAAGTAACATCCCTTCCGCCGTCTAGAAGTGGGCGGGGCCTGACACAGACTTTGTGACATCATCTGCAGAACATCGATAGAGCTTGTGCAGCTCCGTCGCATGGTTTTCTTTGCTCTGCGCACCTCCACAGTCATCAACCCGTCTAGTCGTTTTGCACGACTTCTGAAAATCCAGCTCCGTCTCAGTCGAGACAGCCGTCTTAAGTCGGGTGTGTTAAACATTTTCATTTAAATTAAACGTCTGTGTGAATCTGGCAGTGTTACTCTCACATCCTCTATCAAAACCGCAATATAAAGTGGATGTAATTTTAGTCCGCGCTCTTCCTGAGACCCGTGACGGACAGCCCAAGATTAAACTCGTGTTTTGATTCGGATTTAACCGTCTTTAAGACTCCAAGACATTTAATTAACTCTCAGTGTAATCGTCTGGCTTTCTGGCTGTTACGCCGCATTGAATAGACAGCGTCTGATATCATTTTATTACGCTCGGCCTCATTTGAGGAAAACATCTCGAGCTTGTCTACGCCTCTGCCGTTTACTATATAAATAACCGATTTGTTGTTTTTTTGTCCCCCCCTCTCTATATTCAGCATCTCACACATCTGATTAAACGCTCCCTGCTGGACTCCCCCCCCCCCCCCAGCCGCTGCTTCCTGCGCACTTTCTCTTGGCTACACTCCGGGTGTTCTGACCCGTTTCATAAGCCTGTCTGTACGTCCTGCAGCTGCTCTTTTTCTGTTAAAGAGTAAGAGAAGTTTGTCTTACCCGAGAGGTTTAAACTAAAGCGCAGGCACAAATCCAGAAGAGCAGGCCGTCGAGCACTTCCGGCTAATTTAAGATGTAAAAGTTTTTGAAAGCTGGAAGAAGCTTTCATATATTTATGTTACTCCTACGTTTATGTTTTGATATTGTTAATGGGACGGTTGTCGACTTGTAGTCAAAAATCAGTTCACATCCTGTTACATTTTCAAGCGATATGAATATGCAGAAGCTTCATCTCCCGAGTGGCTTGTGAAGAATCTGAGGCCGATCACATCGTACTCGCGCGCCTGGTGACAACTCGCAGTCGTTGTGCAGAGCAGGAAAAAGCTGCGACATCTGAGATCAATTGTCATGTTAGTCACTTATATACTCCTCAATTTCAGTTTGTTCTTAATTGACAGACTTGAATTAACCCAAACTGTCAAAGAAGCATTGTCCTGCAGTGTTTCCTACACGTAGAGTACACAGGCCATCTAACATCCAAAAATCCAGTTTCACACAGTGAGGGGGGGGGGAGGAGGATTACCCCTTAAAACTGAAGCAGCATGGATTCGTGCGGAAACGCAGCATTGGACCGATTTTATAAAATATATATGAAAAATACAAATCAAATACATCCGTTTGTTCTGAAGTCCTGACAGTCGGTGTGTGTCCGTGCGGGAGGCGCCAGACTTCAAACTGTGCATTTGGGTTTTATGTCATGTCATGTAGAAGCAAAGTTGTCATTACTGTTAAAAGTTGTAAATTATACTGATGCCGGAGTGTGAGAATGATGTCGCAAAAATCTAGGATTATTATTATTATTATTATTATTATTATTTGGTCACAGAAACAACCAAAAACAACCATTAAAAAAAAAAAAAAAAAACACACATGATGTTATGAATCGGTGCTTTTTCTTTGCCTGTGCGCGCCATTTTTAATAAAAAGAAATTTAAGTCATGTTTATATATTTGTTTAAAATTCAGTTCGTCATATGTCACTGTGTAGTGCACAATCCTGACCCTTATATAAAATATAAAATGCCGGCCGGTTCTGAGTTCTCCCACCACAAGTCTATTTCAGACCCGTGCGAAGCCGTGGTTAATCCGGTTGTTACTCGCTCATCGATTGATTTAATCAAACTCATGAACGATTGTGGACCGTTTAACAACTCGCATTATTAATAGACTCTAACTCTAGAGTAATAGACTTTTTGTTTTATTTTATTCTTAACTTTCCTATGATGGTTTTTAATAGCTAACATTTATCGATTCAGGTAATAACTATGACCGTGCGGGTGAAATTATTTGTGTCAAACAAGGTCACGGTGATCACATCGGAAAAGTTTTCATCGCACCAGGTGTTTCCTTTCACGTCATGGTGAGACAAAACTCTTTCCCGTTTATCATCTCGGGGGGGGGGGGAGTCTCATAGTCATCTTAAAGCCTGTTAAAATAATCTCATATTTATTAGGGATAAAATATATTATTGCATCATTAACGTCCTCTCACGGGAGGCTGATCATGGTGGGAGGACTTGTTCACAAATTCGTTCGCTCAGCAAGTAACAGAAACAAACGTGCAATTCATCCAGGTTGCGATTCTGCTTCAAGTTTTTAATGCTGGTGATAACTTGACTAAGTTAGTAGTCCTTATGTTTCCCGCTGTTTACCGACTCGCAGTGATCACGAACCCGTGGTGATGCTTGGCTACTTTTTCCGTGGCTACGAGGACGTGTTCATGAACATCCGTAGATCGTTATACTAGGAGGTAAAAGGTTTTTCATGACTGAGCTCTTCGTGACCTTTTGTTTGTTTTTGGTTTTGCCCCCACGTGCAGCACATCCACAGCCGCAGTGCTCTGGAGTGCGCCTACAGGACTCACCTGATCGCCGGAGTCGGCTTCTACCAGCACCTCCTGCTCTACATCCAGTCCCACTACCAGCTGGAGCTGCAGGACTGCATCGACTGGACGCACGTCACCGACCCGCTCATCGGTGAGAATGAAAGTGGGGCCACGTCCAAATTAAATATCGTGATAAATCACCTGTCGAGACACAAACTGGGTGGGATTCAGACGGCGCCTTGGTAACCTGGTTACGAGTTACTGTGTCTGTATTTTGCAAAACGCTGACAATGGAGACTCTCCTTCCATTATAGCTATTGTAATAGATCGTCTTCGTTCGTGACCAATCAGGATCCAAGTAAAATGTCTCTCTCTCGCCCCGTAGGTCGTAAGAAGCCCGTGTCGGCCACGCCTAAGGAGATGGAGTGGGCGCAGATGGCATGTCATCGGTGTCTGGTGTACCTGGGTGACCTCGGTAAATCCATCACGTTTCTCTATTTGTAAAAATGTCTGAGCTCGTCACTCTTTCAATGAGACCGTACTGACTCAGACAGTCAACCAGTTTAACTCGAACGAGAAGAACTGAAAGCGGAACGAATCTGATCTGAAGTCTCCTGTCTCTCGTGTTGTGCAGCGCGATACCAGAACGAGCTGGCAGGCGTGGAGGCCGAGCAGCTGGCCGAGCGGTTCTACCACCAGGCACTGTCTGTCTCGCCAACCATCGGTGAGAAGCCTCACACTTTCACACCACGGACGGCGTCAGGGGGCGTTTTAGCGCTCTGCGCTCTGACTCGCTTTTATCACCAAGATATCTAGTGAATAAGTTCACTTTATCGAATAGATTTTTATTCCTCGTCTCTATTGCGATATTATTAGCAAGAGTAAAATATGGAGCGATGATGTTAGATTTAACGTGGCGATGTGTTTTTTTTTTTTTTTTTTTTCTCTCTCTCTCTCTCTCTAATCAACTTATTAACAGATTAGTTATTATTTTCATTCCGCAACATATTATTCAGTTTAAAGCAGCTGGTTTGATAAGGAATCGCCAGGTACCGTCCAGTAGTTTTATCAACACAAATGTACATTAAGGTTTTTTTTTTATGTTTTTTTTTTTTTTTTGGTTTCAATTCATCGCTTTTTTTTTTTTTTACTTTTTTTTTTTCAAAATATTTTTTTTCATGCTGCTTTATTTAAAAATAAAAATAGTTGTTAAAATAATTATTAAATAGTTCATTATTCGTAGACCATCAGTAAACTATTACGAATGTTATATTTATTTTTTTTAAACGCAGAGATTTTTAAACCGCTTCACGTTTGAGTCGGGTTATATCAATAATGTCACGGCTGAACTCAGGATGATGTTTTTGCTAACTTAGGATGTATATATTTGTGTTTTACATTTTTGTAAAAAAAAAAATGTTAATAATGTAATAATCAGAAATGTGTGTAAAACAACAGATTTTTTTAAAAGGTTCTGTGTGAGCTTCAGTTTTTTTAAGATAAGTTTTTTTTTTCTTGTGATAAAAAATAGACAATTATTGCATGGGTTTGTTTACAATTTTACTCGCCTATAAAGGCTTTAATAATGTCTTGTGAATTGTTGCTGATGTTTTATACTTTTTTCTTTTCCTCACCCGACAGGAATGCCTTTTAACCAGCTGGGTACTCTGGCTGGAAGTAAATTTTATAACGTGGAAGCCACGTACTATTACCTTCGCTGGTGAGTGTCTCATTTCCGTCCCTTTATCTTAAATGTGTAGTTTTTCATCCAGCCTCCGGAGGGCGGCCTGTCCACTTCATGCAGCACTAGATATCCAAATTTTTATGTACACACATGGACTCGCACGCACACACAAACCACCTTCTCTAGATCAGCTTCCTGTTGGATTTGTGCACTATGACTGCACGTTATATTATGTGTTTGCGCCTAAGTATCACGACCTGCTTCTCCTGTCCGCCAGCATTCAGTCCGAGACGCCTTTCGAGGGAGCCTACGGAAACCTGAAGCGTCTGTTCGAAAAAGCGGCCAAGCTGTACCATCAGGTGAAGAAGCAGGAGATGAAGAAGCTCTCGCCATCACGCCAGAGGTCAGCCTTCACACCTCAGTCGTGAGAAAGTAGATATAATGAAATGTTTGGAAGGAACGAAACCTGATTAAACAGCTGGAGAGGAAATGTTATGGAAGTTTTGTGAAATATTTAATGCAGTTTCCTGTTGTGTTACGAATTAAGGATTATAAAAAAAAAAATTAAAAAAAAAAGAATTCCGTTTTCCGTTACAGATC
Source organism: Clarias magur (assembly GCA_013621035.1). NCBI lineage: Eukaryota > Metazoa > Chordata > Actinopteri > Siluriformes > Clariidae > Clarias > Clarias magur. The sequence continues at coordinate 1,116,458 of QNUK01000204.1, forward strand.
AAAGGACATCAAGCGTCTCCTCGTCAGCTTCATGTACCTCCAAAGTTTACTGCAGCCCAAGAACAGGTACGATAAACCTGAGTGAAGAAAGCGTGCGGCGTTATGACACAGACGAGTCGTGATGGGGAAACTATCGTCTCTTCGTCAGGTGAATGTGGAATCAGTACAGAATGTCCTACGGTAATGCTCTCGTGTGTGTGTGTGTGTGTGTGTAGCGTGATCGACACGGAACTGACGTCGCTGTGCCAGTCGGTCCTGGAGGACTTTAACCTGGTGCTGTTCTACCAGCCCACGCCGAGTCACGGCAGCCATTCGGTCATCGAGGAGGAAGACGAGCACGATCAGTCCTGCAGCGTTCTGCCAGACAGCCTGGTCTTCAAAATGGTGGTGATCTGCCTCATGGTGGTGCACAGCCTAAAGAGAGGAGGTGAGGGATGAGGATGAGGAGGATCACGATGGAGTAAAATCCATCACGGTTGATTTTCCTGGTATTAAATTTAATAATTTCCCGACCCGGTTTCAGGTTCCAAACAGTACAGCGCCTCCATCGCCTTCACTCTCGCACTTTTCTCTCATCTGGTGAACCACGTGAACATCAGGCTGCAAGCCGAGCTCGAACAAGGAGAGGGCGACGTCCCGCCGCTGCGCACCGACGCCGCGGGTACGAACAAACATCAACAGTCTCACCGAGAGCCCCATTTTCATTTTGGTTAATTGTCTGTAATAGTGAGTTTCCAGGCAATTAGTAAATGTGGGTGTTAATACAACAACAAATTAGTGTAATAACAGGGGGTGAGGGAAATAATCCAAGAAAAATCCTGAAAAACAAACAGACAAAAAAGGACAAAAAGGAATATTTTAGGTTGTGTTGTCTCCACATGCTTTTTTTAAAAAACATTTTTTATGATACATATATATATTTTTTTTATGTTAAAAGGTTTTTTCCCCCAATTTTGCAGTTAACATCATACCAAAAGTTCCAAAATCTAGATGTTTAAACTTTTATAGTAAAACATTATTTTCTGATTTGCATTTTTATTATTATTGTTATTACGTTTTAAATTTTACTAAATTATATTTGAATGGAGGGACATGGGGGGTGGGGGTGGGGGTCTGTTGAAGGGGGGAAAACTGAGCAAGAAGAAAAAACGGCACATAGGATGCAAAAAAAAAAAAGAAGATAAAATAAATCTGGAGAAGAAAACAAGTGTGACTCAGATTCCGGATTAATTTTCCAGCACCAAAACACGGAAAGGGCGCGCTCCGAGTACAAAGTGGATGTCTTTTTATATTTTAGGCCGAGCTGAAATTAAACTCAGTAATTCTCTCGAAACCGGTTTAACAACACACATGTAACTCTGAGCATTATCTTGTTTGTTTGTTCTTCTTTGTCTTGCTTTTTTGTTGCTTTTAAATGCATCACTGACACTCGCTGGACTGGATCGGGAACACGCCCCTTCCTGGTCAAGGGTTACGTTTGGCGTTACTGCCCCCTGCTGAACTAAATCAGTATCGCTGATAAGTCAAGTTTTGAGAGATCTCGCAAAACGTGATTTTTTTCCCCCCCCTTTATAAATGAATAAATGAATAGATTTCTACACCCATGTGCCATACCCAGTTTTTTTTTCTTATTTTTTTCTTCGTCAGATTTTTTTTTTTTCCAAAAAAATATTTTTCCAAATTTTTTTTTTTTTTATGAAATAGGTTGTAATTTTGTTTTTGATGTTAAACTTGTACAAAAATGACTAAATTCTACAAACTGTAAAATTATAACCAGTATTTATCGGTTAATTGAACTGTTTATTCATGTACACTCTAAGGTTGTTATTTCTTTAACTGTATAGAAACAAAGTTTTTTATTCTCCTAGTTTTACTCCAAATTATTCAATCTACAAAAACATGGCTGTCACAAATGCAGTCTATTTTCATGTGTTTGCCAAAAATCTCCAAAAACAAATAAGTCCAGCAAATTTTTTATGACGTTAGAGAAAAGGATAAAAGTCGGTCATTTCATCTCTTTGTTCTGCGCATCTCTCCCGTTTCTTAGACGACGCTGATCCTAGAGAGCAGACGAACACCGAGGGCAGGCCGCTGCAGAACGGCTCTATAGAAGAAGAAGACGGAGACGACGAGAACGACGAAGACGACCTCAAAGGCGGGCGGACGGCGGTTTCTAAGAAAGGCTCGACGAAGAAGGGCGGCGAGGAGAAACCGAAACAGAAGAGGAAGTACTCGCGGCTGTCCATGCTGCGGCGGCGGCGCTGCGCTCGCAACGAGGACGAGAGCGACCTGAGCGAAGGCTTCGAGAGCGACGAAGAGGAGGACGAGGAGCTTCCGAGAGCGGACAGCGCGGGCGTCCCGCCGGAGTCCTCAGTGGAGAAAGAGGGACGCCGCGGCACGGCAGGAGACCAGGGCGTCTGGGAAAGCGGATCGGAAGAAGAAGAAGAGGAGGAAGAGGAGGAGGAAGGCGGCACCGCGTTCGACGTCGAGACGGACTCGGACATGAACAGCCAGGAGTCTCGCTCCGACCTGGAGGACATAGAGGACGCGGCGAGCCCGGCGCAGGAGCAGCGACACGAGGAGGACGATGAGGAGGCGCGTCCGTCCCGTGACGAAGGCTCCACCCCTCCCGCCACGAACGGCCCGCTGCTATCCAGCGACCCCAGCATCAGCAGCAACCTCCAGGCCATGTCCTCGCAGCTCTTCCAGGCCAAGCGGTGCTTCCGTCTGGCTCCGACCTTCAGCAACGTCCTGCTCAGACCCTCTCACGCGTCCAACACGCCCGCTGATTCCATGCCCTCGCAGGAAGCCACACCCCCTCCTGGAGACGCATCTACAAACACGTGTCCAGAGATCTCCAATGGAACCAATGACGATGGTCGTTGTCTTTCTGCTTGTTGTTTACTTGTTATCGTCTCTGTTTTACTCTGTGTGCACTGACCTGTTTGTTTGTTTGTTTGTTTTTCTTCCCGTCCCTCAGACGTCGACACGGAAGACAGCGAGCACAGCAACCAGTCGTATCACAGCGAGAAAACACTTTCAGAGAGGCTGGAGATTCTGACCAACCAGGGCCTCATTCAGGTGGTGAAGGTCTTCGCGGATTGGCTGAGGACAAACACGGACATCATCCTCATGTGTGCGCAGGTAAACCGACCTCACGGTGCCGCCGAGTTCTGCACAGCGTTGATTGACTTTGTTTCTGACTACGGCTACAAATCACAGGATTACAAATAACGCGTCCGCCTGCTCTAATATTTTATTGTCTCCATGGTAACAGCTGGGGCTCTTACAGGAATCAGACCCTTCCGCGGGTGTTCATTCGGGACAATCATGAACCTTGGTGCTTTATGTTAGTGGTTATTGTTTGCGTTTTGATTAAACAAACTGTAAAGTGCATTAAAACCGAGATATTCCCTTAATCAAAATTGTTTAATTTCTTCCGAGTGCTAAATTGTGTACTATAGAATGTAAAGATGAGGTCTTTCAATTTAAGAAATTATTAACTTTCTTACTCTTTTGATAAACTGTAATGTTTAAGATTTTTTTTTTTTGTCTCATAAAAATCTGAGCTTTACAGAATTCTTAAAAAAATATATTTTCTATTAAAGTTAATAAATGATTTAATTGAACAAGATTTATCCTCTCGATTTAAAGAAACAAAGCTCAGTTTATCTAAAGTGCTTCAGTAGTTTTTATATATATATATTTTTTCTTTTCTCCCAGAGTTCTCAGAGTCTGTGGAATCGCCTCTCGGTGCTGCTAAACTTACTGCCTGACGGGAACAAGGTGCTCGAAGCAGGTCGGTGTCGCACACTCCAGACGAAACCCTGAAACGCTGCTTTTCACTTTAATTACCCTCAATCTCGTCTCGGTGCCGTGCAGAGGCAGGTTCGGTGGCTGAATCCGCTCCTTGCTCCGTTTCAGATCTGGCTCTGAAGAAGGAGGTGAGGGATCTGCTCTCCGCTAGCGAGCAGCCGGACCTGGTGCAGACGGTGCTGCTGCCGGAGGACCAGGCGCTCCGCCACCTCCCGGCCCTCAACCTGGCGCATCGCCGCCTCGACTTCACTCAGCACAGAGCCAGCCTGAGCTCGCTGCAGGAGGTACGGCGTCTCGTACAGGCCGCGCCAAAGTCTCATCAGCTGCATTATTATTATTAGGAGTTATTGAGCAATTACACTCATTTACTTCGCTATAAACTTTGAGTGCACTTCGCCACAGTGGTTTTTTATTTATTTTTATTTATTTATTTTATGATGAGTACGCTTCTCATAGACCAGGGGTGTCCAACAGGATTTGGACACCCCTGTCATAGACGAATACTGTACGTATACACACCCTCATTATGTGTGTGTATACTGTGTGTGCGTATATAAGTTTACATTTTATATATTTTGTTCATGGAAAAGTAAAAAAAAAAAAAAAGTTTATCATAAATTTGTAAAAAAAAAAAGAAGAAGAAGGAATCTTTTACTATTTATATATTTTCTAAAAATTTTTATAATATCAATTATTGAATTTTTTTTAAATACTTAATCAATTATATTTATTTGTTCATATATAGTAATTTATTTTTATAATAATAATTATTATTATCATTTGGTTTAAAATTGGTTTTATATAATTGAAATGCATTTACTTTTTAAGCTTTAAAAAAAATGTATTGTGTGTGTGTGTGTGTGTGTGTATAAAAAGTATATATATATAATATTTTTTTTTTTTAAGCATTTTTTAAAAGAATTTGTTCTACTGTTTAAATTTCCTCTTTTTTTGCCCTTAAAGAGAGGGATTAAAAAAAAAAAAAAGAAATCATAAACCGAAGCTTTAACATTAATAAAAATGAAGGAATGTTTTTACTGATGAATCGTTACGGACTTTCGTCGCCGCTGTAATGAGACACAGTTTTTAATCTTCCGATTCTGCATCTTTCTGCTCTCCCGCCAGTGTGTGGTGCGCTTGTGCTGCATCCGCAGCTTCGGCCACTTCCTCACCGGTCTCCAAGGCAACGTGCTGCACTACAACCCGGAGGCGGGGATTTTCACCAGCATCAGCCAATCGGAGCAGGAGAACATGGTCCAGCAGGCGAAGGCGCAGTTCCGCATGGTGAGAGTCTGTAACGCCGATCGGGGGGATTCGTCAGACTCGAAATCTGTATGCTGTATGTCATCAACTTGTCATCATCAGTCTGATGCTCTGGACAAAGTATTGGCCCCCTTTTGCTTGATGGCACATGGTGCTGTGAGCACCGTTGTGGAAGATGATGAACCTCTGTGGGTGTGTGAGAGAGAAAGAGAGAGAATATTGTTGTAATATTTAACCGTTTCTATAGGAGCAGATCTTGTAGGTTTTCGTTAAAGGACGCTTTTATCGTATGATGTATTTAAAAGGAGCCTTCAGGTGTCCACGATAACGCTGTTAAAGTTGTTTACTGACATCTTCAGGACAGACGAGTTTTACACATTTAACACGCTTCGAAAACATTGCGCTTTGTTGTCGTAGTTATATTTCAACTAACTGGAATTGTGATCTGTATATATTTATCTATATCATTTGTTTTTTTTTTTCCCCCCCATGTAGATTGTAAAGTGTAGTTCTGAAAACCGAAAATTATGTCTTTTTGGTTTATTTACGTCATCAGTTCACTTTAATTTGCGCCTCAACCTGTTCTCCAGATCTTACGGAACGCTTATATAAATGCAAAAAAAAATAAATGTTAAAGCGCCAGCCTTAAAAAAAAAAAAAAATTTTTAAAATAAAAAGCCCTCTTTGCGGTAGCAGTGCCACTCACTTAAAGGAGGAATAAATAATAGGGTACGCAGGCCTGTGGAGAGCCGAGCACGTTCCTTTTCGCACCACCATGTCATATTAGCGAGGTGTTCTCAAGAGTCTGATGTTGCTAAGCAACCACGCTGCCCTCACAGCGTAGAACAAACGCTGATTAAAGTGCCGCCGTGCTGTTCTGGAGCACCGTCAAGCTGACAAGGCTTTAGAAACCCGAGATGTGGCGTTTTCCGAGAAATTGGGGCAGGGGGGAGAGAGTGCAAAAAAAAAATACTGTAAATGTGAAGAAAGAGAGAAGGAGAAGTTTTAAAAAAGAAAAGTCCAACTTTGGCGATCGTGCCAGGTTCCGACAAGTCCGTCGTTGTCGTCATCGTCGCCGCCGCTGCAGTGTTTGACGTACCGCGTTGTTTTTTTTTTTTTTTCCCCCCTGTAGGCTGAAGAGGAAGCACGCAGGAACCGGCTCATGAGAGACATGGCGCAACTCCGGCTGCAGGTTTGAATCCTCACGTCACTTAACCCAGAAAACCCTGTCTGATATCTGGATTCTCATTGGTTGATTAGTTCCCTTGAATGAGCAGCTTGTCGTGCGCGTGGTGCCGCACCAAATCACAAGAATATATTATATACACCCATAGTCTTTTTGTAAGCATCTGACATGTAAATGTTTTAAAGTTATATCTCGTTCATTAATCAATAAATATAATAATGATTAATAAATTGCTCTGGGTTTAAAAGAAGTAAAGTATTTAGAAATAGGGACAATAATCGTTGCTAACAGTGAGACTGCTTCATAAACACAAGCCACACTGTTGATTAATGTACTACAACAACATGACACAGAGAGTATTCGTCCACAACGAGGAAAATCATGACAACGAGCCTGATCTCAGAAGGGTTTACTGTGACATCATGTTGAATGTGTATTAATTCACTCTGATGAAGTTTTGAGCTCGTGTGTGTGTGTGTGTGTGTGTGTGTGTGTGTGTGTGTGTGTGTGTGTGTGTGTGTGTGTGCATATGCAGTTAGAGGTGTCCCAGCTGGAGGGCAGTCTTCAGCAGCCCAAGGCCCAGTCGTCCATGTCCCCGTACCTGGTGCCCGACACGGGAGCCCTGTGCCAACACCTCAACCTGCTGCGACAGCTGGCAGCAAGCGGCTGCTTCATCATCATCATCCCGCGCACAGGTCCGAGCGCTCGCCCTTCAGCTTTACGAGCAGGGCCACGAGCCACAGGGCTTAAATTAGGGTGCAGAACGGAGACGAGTCGTACTGTACATGAGTGCACTTCAGTGTCGTACGCCGTGACCTCCGGATTCTTCTACCAGCTGATCAGAGTTATGGTTTTTTTTTTTGTTTTTTTTCCTTTTTTTTTGCCGGACTCGTTTAGCACAACTAGTACGAATTATTCAGCGTGTTAGAAAATATTAAAACAAATCGTCCAACAACATATCGTGGAAATCATAACTCCGATCATTTGTACATGATTTTCCTGTTGGACACTCAGGAATCTCTGGTAATGAGCGAGCAGACCAAACCGTCGATGTCTAAAAATCTAAAACAAACAAATAAATGCTGTTTACTTTTCACAGAAACCAATTTTAAACGTGTCCATCAAAAACAAACGGCAGTCGGAATGAGACCGATGTCAAAATAACAACATACATGAAATAAATCCTGATGTTGGAACAAAACATATATTTCATATATTTTTTAATATATATATATATATATATATATATATATATATAAACATTATACAAGATGCAGAATAGAACACATTAAACACATTTTGTTTTACTGTAATCCTTTTCCTCCTGTCAGGAACTTATTTTTCTTCTGTTGACACTTTTTGTTTTAAAATTTTTACTTTTAAAAAGTAAATCCAAACTTTTCAAGTTTTTGGAAAGAGATCATCTTAAACATCTTATCCGGTTTTAATATCGAATAGCAATAACTGACTCTCGCACGCGGATATAGAGGTAGATGCCAGCATGGTGTTGAAAAAGAAAAAGTATGAATTATTATTATTATTATTATTATCATGACCAGGCACATACAACAACATTATTGCTGGAAATGCTGTGAGCCTGTTGATGTGCAGGAGATCAGTCTGAAATGATTGACAGTTGCGTAAATAATTTAAACTCTAAATTAAAGTTGCCCGTTTTAGCCCCGCCCTCGTCCTCTCTTGTCTGTCTTCTGTCGAGGTGAGGAGAGAACGTTCTGGAGTAGATTGTTCCCACTGCGACTATCAGTGCGTGTTTGACTTAACTAGAGTTAAGTCAAAGTGACGCCAGTGACGCCAGCTAAGGATATGTCCGATATATCATTTAAAAAAAAAAAATGGTACTTTATTGAAATGAAAGTACCAGTACGTGGTAGAAAGTGTGCACACGTATGCAGGGTTTTACGGTAACCACAAAAGATGGTTAAAAGCCATCCAAGGTTCTTCCAGTCTGAACAGCAGGTTAATAAGAATTTGTGAATGTGTATCGAACCGTCAGTTGTGATTCCGAGTTTGTACCTGTTTATACTTATATATAATATCCTGCGCGCGCGCACACACACACACACACACACACACACACACTCGTACACACACACATCATGTCAGTATAACAAGCCACAGTTAAAGTAAGGAGTAAATATTTACATGTTCTTCTCCCCTCAGTCATTGATGGACTTGATGTTCTGAAGAAGGAGAATCCTGGCGCGAGGGACGGCATCCGCTTTTTGGAGTCCGAGTTTAGAAAAGGCAATCGGTAAGAGGTTCAGGTTGTGTGTGTGACTGTGACCTTTTTTTTTTTTTCCCCTCCTTCACATTTGAATGATGATTAATTTTATTTGTAAAACATAAAATCATCCCTCATGCATTTCTTAACTCTTCCTATTTATTAACTGATCAATCACAAAGTTCTTTTAATTACTGTTTTTTTTTTTTATTTTGCACTTTTTTTCCCCCACATCTGTAACATACAGCACATCTGTCTTAAACATCTGTTCAGCAATATTACCGGGTGTCCCTTAAATGTGACATCATTTGAAATATGAAAATCTGAGTAACTTTTGTCCTAAGGCGAAGGAAATTAAACGGGGTTCATTTAAAAAAAAATTTTTTTTTTAAAATCTATTTATCAAAATTCCAACAACATTTTCAAATGGATATAGATTTTATAAAGAATTTCACAAAGCTCCACAGATTTCAATATGTCTCTCGCCAAACACACCACCATATCTTGCGTGACATTCTCCAGCGCATCGATGATTCTCTGCTCGAGTTCCTCTAGGATTGTGTGAAGACACACGGTCCTTTCACATACTGCAGCCCCATAGGGAAAAAAAAAAAGTGAGACCGGTGAACGTAGTGGACATGTCAACCGCACATTGTCATCATCGCCGAAAGAAAATAAAACATTAAACTGTTTTGTTAAAACGTTTTTACACATCTTGTTAAAGTCTTGTCAGACTACGAAATTATGTAAAGAATAAAAAAATTGGGATATTTGGGACTGTATATTTTTCAAGATGGAGGGCGGCTAAAAAGGCGGCTTTTTTTTTTCCCTTTCCCTTTGAAAATTTTTGGATTATCGACAATAAGAATCCTTTGTTTTTTAATCTCTGTTCATATTTCATTAGTTGGCTTTGTTAGTCTCCTGCGCTGAAAAAGGGTGGATTTATTTTTTCACAGTTTTTTTTTTTTTTTTGCCGTCATTTTGTCTGACTTACAGCAGGTGCTGGTCAGCGACATCCTGCCGACCGAGACCCGTTATTTCCCCCTCAGCTTGCGTCTCGCGTCGACGAGTGTTTTGCGCGGTTACGTCTCGCCGCGAGCTCCTGCGGCTGCAGGTTTTCGTTCCTGCGAAATATCCGACAGTTTAAGGAGCCCTTTCAGGTCTTTAAACTACTCAACTAACGGGATCCTGTTCATTTGGAGCGGAAACCTGCAGCCCCACCCTTTCTCTCTCTCTCTCTCTCTCTCTCTCTCGCTCTCTGTCACACACTCTCACACACACACACACACACCACACACACCGTTTTTTGGTTCTGCCATTATTAGTGGTTTTTGGCTTTGAATTGTACGTAAGAGAAACGAACTAATCAGTCGGCACAGTGAGGGGAAAAAAGCCGGCTATGGAGTGAAAGGTACGTGCAGGTCGTCATGGTTACGACGAGGGCTAAATATCCTCTCCGTAAGCGTGTGTTCCGCAAGACTGAAATCAGCACCCTGATATTTTTCCTGTTGAACTCCCGTCACAAAAAACAAGCCCTGACAACGGAGACTCCTTCCGTGAACCTTCCAAAATTTCCGTTCTGAAAGCCGTGCGCGTTCGGACGCACCGTGTCCTCCGTCGTCACCAGATCAGTGCGCGCTTTGTAGAAACGCTCTTCTAGAATAGTTCCCGTCGCTCGCCTGACCTGAGCAGAGATCATTTTCGTCCCCCTGAAAATTACAGCTGTGTGTCTTCACCTTGTCTGTGTTACAGATATATCAGGTGTCAGAAAGAGTCCGGGAGGAGTTTCGAAAGGGACAAGCTGAAAAGACAGGACATGGAGGCCTGGTGAGTACCCGGTCTCGGTCCGCTTTGTATGTGTATGAAACGCACACTGTGGTGGTTGTGACTCTAATATATGTATATATATGTGTTTTTGTGTTTTTCTTCTCTTCCTCCTTCCAGGCATCTTTACAAAATGGTGGACAGCTGTCGGCAGCTGACGGGCTCTCAGAGCGGAGGGGACGAGGACACGGCCGGCATGGTGACCATCCTGACGGGGTACGCGGTGGAGGAGCTCGCCGACCGCTCCGCCCCCATGAAGGTTCGTGGAACAGCAGGAAAAAAATAATAAACGCCTTAGCGACGGCCCGTTCCGTTTGGACTCGCTAAATCGGGTGGCATGTGCAGCTGTCCGGGACGCCGTCCCCCCGCGCTCTGTCTACCTGCCTATTTTTAGAGGCTCTCGAGGTTTCACTGGTGATTAGGCGCCCGGGCGCTAACGGAGGCTTAGTATACGCACGCAGAGCTTAAATCCCAGTTAAACCCGAGGCTGGAGTCGTTAACGCCGTCGTTAAGGAAGCGGAGACGAAATCCGACCGTGTTGAAATATCAGCGCACCAACACTAATTACTCGCGTAACGATACACTAGTAAATTTATTAGGTTTTTTAAAGTTTTTTAAGAGATTTTAGCGTCCTATCACGAGTAAAACTGTCATTTCTACAGCTTTGACACAGAACACTGACAAAACCGGGTCTAATACACAATAGAACAGATGCTCTGGACAGACTCGTCCTGAAGAAACAGAGTCCTGACTGTCTGTAACCTTTAAATTGGTACATTTTCCTTATAAAAATATTAGTATTTTGACATCATGACCCCTTCAGATAAATGTTTTTATTTCTATTTATTCTTAAATATGATCGGCTGTGATTCAACAGCTTCAATTGGTTTTTGTTAATTATTGTTAATAATAATAATTTAGTTCCGTTATGAGGTTTTTTTAGGAATTTTACATACAAATGTAAAAACACTTGCATGTGAATATAATTAGTATAAATTATACAGTACCAGTCAAAGTCACTATTTCTTTGTTCTATGTCCTATATATATATATATATATATATATATATATATATATATATATATATATATTTTTTTTTTTTTTTTTTTTAGATAATTAAGTACCAACATTAACATTCAGGTGTTATTTTAAGACATGAAGGTCGGCTGTTCTGGATCGGTTCCCTCAAGAACAGTATTGTGTCGAGTGTGTTTGTAAACCCCATCGCGCTCCGTGATGAAACCGTCTCTCATGAAGACCTTCCCAGGAAAGCGAGACCAAAACTTACTGCTGCAGAGGAGACGTTCACGCAGAGTCACCAGCCTCAGAAATCACCAATTAACAAGCAGATTGACGGAGCAGAAGTAGCAGCTGTACATCTCAATATCATCTGTTCAGAGGAGATTATTGTGTGTTTTAGACTTCAGGATTGAAGTCTAAAACACACAATGTATAAATAAATAAATAAATAAATAAATAATCATTTTTTCTTCCTCTATATATTAGATTCAGATGAGGACGTTTTCCGTTCATTTTTATTTAACAGGATTTAACCTTATTTATTTATTTATATTGTTGCCCGCTTTATGTGAACTTGGCATTTGGAAAATGTATATACCTTAGGGTTTCCCCTGATTGTTTTTATTTATTTATTTATTTATTTATTTTATCTGTTTACATCTTAAAAAATTTATGTTTTTGTATTAATATTTGTAGAATTCTTAAAAAAAAAAAATTACATATAACGTCTCTGAAGAAATCCTAGCCTATAACTGAGGACATGCGTCATTATGTATTTACATACGAAATAATGATGGAGATATCGGGGGACACAAACGAGTCAGACATAAATGTCTTCTCCTGCTTTTTTTTTTTTTTTTTTGTAAATTCTTTTGACTGATTGTTACAGAATGGTGTCTTCTCTGCACTGTTCTGACGCTCTCCTCTCCTCTCGTCCCTCTCTGACAGTCGGCCCTGCAGGCGGTGGCGGCGGCGGGAATGGAGCTAAAGAACATCGTGGAGTTTTACCGTCAGTGGAAGGAAATGGGCTGAACGAGACGGAGAGACGGGGGACTCAGCCCGGGCGCTCAGCTAATCACACATCGACTCCCTCTCTCCTTCTCTCTCTCTCTCTCTCTCTCTCTCTCTCTCTCTCTCTCTAACTCCCCCCCCCCATGTTACTGCTCTGTCTGTGTCCGCATTTCCAGGGTTTATCGAAGAACTCCGCGTAGAGAAGGAAAGACGGAGGACGATACGGAAAGTGTTTGGAAAAAGCACCGAGACAGGACGCTAAAATTTAAACAAACTCCAGAGAGAGAGGGACGAAGCGGCGCTAAAAGTTTGCCTGGTTTTATCATGACCAGATGAAACGAGAATGAGAAACACACACACACACACACACACACACACACACACACACACACTTAGACACAATATACATAACGTATAAAGTATACGCACACAAATCAAGGGTTTAGACTTTTTTTTTTTCTTTTTCTTTTTCCACCATTTTGGTTCTCTGTTCTTGTTGAGCCGGAGTCGCGTCTGCATCTGTGTTTAACTCGTGATTGTAACCAACTGATCAGCAGAACCTGCTCACCCCCCTCCCAACACACACACACACACACCCTGAGCAGAAGCGCATGACCTCCCGGCCTCGCACCAGCGGTCCTCTGCGAAGCGACTCCTGACTCCTGGACTCGGATCATTTGGATGTTCAACTTCTTTCAGATGAATTTTTTTTTTTTTTTTTTTTTTCCTCCCTATTCTGTGTGGCTGCTTCTTTTTTTTTTTTTTTTTTGGGGGGGGGGGGGGAGGGGCTTGTTTGTGATTTATGATGTTCATGACTGGTTGTGTAAAGATGTAAAAGCAAGAAGGTCGGTTTTTATTTGGATTTTATTTTTCTATGTCGTTCCCACATCATCATCATCATCATCATCATCATTGTCGCTCTTATGCTTCACTGTAGTGCCAGGCGGCAAAGGGGGCGGGGCTTCAGCGCCTCTTACAGGAGTGCAGAACGAGGCCCGCGTGCGGAGGTGACGCCGCTGCCCCGATCGTCATCTCACGGTTTTCTCATTAACATGCGTGAAGGTGGTTCTGTTCAAAAGTCTGTGCGCTCGTCACCATTGTCGCCCCATAACACACAGCGATATGGAAACTGATGTTTGTGTGAGGCATTAAATAATAAAGAATAATAATAATAAAATCATGAGACAAGCTGCATACTTTGGTCTCTCGTTTTCTTCCCTGGCGTGTGCGAGAATTTGACAGCAGTAAAAACAGACAGAGATTAAGACTGGTTTATTAATTCAGTCTCATCGAGATTATGACTAATGCAAAAAAAAAAATGGTTGGTGGAAAAGATTTTGAAGTTTTTAGTTTATTTATAGTTTCTATGATTAACAGCATGTTTTTTTTTAATGAAACAAAAAGTAAATTTACAAAATCTCTGTAGATGGCTTTACGTTCATCTTGTTCGAGTCTTTGTCCCAACTAGAAAATTTAGGTCTGGTTAAAAAAAAAAAAAAAGAGACGTTGAGATTGTGGTTGTAATTATCTTTACTTAAATGCTCCACTTGTGTGCATGGAAATTTGCGTATTGCACATGATTGGTTCTCATGTTTAATGATGCAATAAACACTCATTCTTGGCATCACTTCTATAAAGTTTTAGCTGCCTTGTGTTCTTGTTCTTATTAAAACTTACAACTAATGATGATGTATTAAACTAAGAAGGTTGTTTAGAGCAGATTTTAAAGTATAATAGTCACATATAAAAAAAAAATGTAATCAGTTAATGTCCATATTCTGTATGTAAAATTGAGTGAAGAAGTTTGAACCCTTTTGGGGACTGAATTGTATTGAGGAAAATAAATAAATAAATAAATCCCTTATTAATCCAGATTAAATTAATTTATTAATCCAGTCAAAAAAATGAAGTTGTGAATAAAAAATCTTGCCCAGAGAAATACTAAAGAATAAAGCGTGCCTGTTAAAAAAAAAAATAAATAAATAAATATATGACGCAAGTCAACATTTTGACTTTAAAACATGACGTTTAAAAGATATTAAATAATCCCTGTTAAATTTGTTTACATTTTCCACCGCTAATGTTTAGGTTTATTTATTTATTCTTTTTTCTTTTGCGGATGTAACGTGTTTTTGGTAAGGCCCAAGTCATAAAAACAAAAAACGCACAAAATAAAAATCCATCATTTATTTAATAAAGGCAAAATGAGATCAGACTGAAAGATCGCAGCGTCCTTTATTTGACCTTGACCTGTGTCACTTTTTCCCTTTAGAATCACCTCGAACACATTTACTGCATGTTCTCTTGCAGAATCTAATCAGATCTAGAAACGAAGCCCTGACAAAACCTGTTTTTTTTTTTTTTTTCTTTCTGTTAAATAAATTGCGGGTGTGCAAACTTTTGCACTCGGCTCTATAGGGTATTGGTACGTCACTGCTGTGTTTTCTTTACAAACGTGAAAAAACAAAAACATGCCTGTTGCTAAAAATGTGTTTTAACGGGGCATTTCCTGGCCATGCATTTCTATAGCACGAGGTCACATGGTCTCTGCCTCAGCTCTGCCTCGCCTCGTGCAGCCCCCTGCCCGCGCCCCATCAGGCCACACTATAGTCAGCTCTTCTTGGCTGGGGGCGGTGGTACCACCCTGCCGAAAGATAACCAGAATCTGACCTCCTTTTGGGGCCAAATGCCTCGAAAGTCCTGAATCGTTGGCTGTGTTCCAGCTCTGTGGCCTCGCTGCGCCTCTGACGTGTTTCCTAATGAGGCCTCAGCTCTGTTTCTCACGTACATCCAGACCTAAAGCCAAGGAGACGGGGATCATACAGTGCACCGCCATATGTTTGTCTTTCTCCAGAACAATATCGATCGGTTCTCTGAAATCGCTCTGTACTTTAGAACCTGAACAAGTCCTGGGCTTATGGAGCCGCGGCCGCTTATTTATAGCACAATCTATAGACGCGTGTGGACGTACTGTATATCTGTGCGTCTGTGTCTCAGCTACACCACATGTGCACTCGGTGACCTCTCGCAGCAGCCGGGTCAGATTTCACTCGCAGTGTCTGCTGGAGCTCTTTACAGCTCCCAGCGTTTTAGACATTCATTGTTTGGCTGTTTTGTTTGTTTGTTTTGTTTTGTTTTTTTAACTAAACATGTAATTAAAAGGGCTCAGGGTTGTGCGGTGCAGAGTGACGTGTTTATTTCAGCACAAAATACGCAAATCAATTTTAGTTCATTTCAACCAACTGCCCCAAACACGGCTGAGCGACAAATCAGAAACTGGTTCACAAAGTCAAAGAAGTAACAAATACACACGATCACATGTTTCTGTGGTTGTGTTCAGTGGTTTCTATGACCTAATAATAATAATAATAATAATAATAATAATAATAATATGCTCATTTTGAGAGTTCTACATTTTCGCAGGTAAGTAATGATAACTTTAGTTCTACAAAAACCCAAATACACAGATATTATATATATAATCATTGAACTGTGCTGAGTTGCCGGCACAGGATTTAAGGTTTTTAATCTTGGAGATGTGTTTGGATGTTTGTAAACACCAAGGACCCTTAAACACGTTTCCCCAATCCACTAACTCCTCTGAACTAATCCTGAGACTTAGACTAACGACTGCAGGGCGTTTACCCAGAAGCGTACAGTAGATGTGCATTAGCTAAATAAATGTGATTATTTTTGAAGAAATAAATAAATGAATGAATGAATGAATGAAATAAAATAATAGGGGTTGTGTTATAGCGACGTATCTGTTTTACTTGTTTTGAAGCTGTTGTAAGGAGTCTCCAGTGTCAGTATAAAGTTTCCTGACGATTCAGTATGGAGGAGTTTATAATATTATTATTATTATTATTATTATTGTTATTATTTGTTGTTATTATTATTACTGTTGTTGTATTATCTTTATTATTAATGTTGTTATTATTATTACTGTTGTTGTTGTTATTATCTTTATTATTATGGTTATTATTATTATTGTTGTTGTTATTATTATCATTATTATTATCATTATTATCATTATTATTAGTATTGTTATTATTGTTATTATTATTATTGTTATTATTATTATTATTGTTGTTCTTATTATTATCATTATTATTATCATTATCATTATTATTAGTATTGTTATTATTGTTCTTATTATTGTTGTTATTATTATCATTATTATTATTGTAATTATTATTGTTGTTATTATTATCATTATTATTATCATTATTATAATTATTATTGTTATTATTATTATTATTTATTATTTATTGTTGTTGTTATTATTATCATTATTATTATCATTATTATAATTATTATTATTTTTATTATTATTGTTGTTATTATTATCATTATTGTTATTATGATTATTGTTGTTATTATTGTTATTATTATCATTATTATTAGTATTGTTATTATTGTTATTATTATTGTTGTTGTTATTATTATCATTATTATTATTGTTATTATTATTGTTGTTATTATTGTTGTTGTTGTTGTTATTGTTATTGTTATTATCATTATTATTGTTGTTATTATTGTTGTTGTTCACAAAACCTTTTTTTTTTTTGTCTTAGTATTTTTGTTTGTTTGTTTAAATTTCACGCCATATTTTTACAATGATATAGCGGTGGTGGTCACATGACTTGCGGTGACATGACGGCCACTGATGACTGGTGACCTATGAAGAGATTACAGCACTCAGATGAGCTGACTGGTGTTGTTCATGGGAGAATGAGTTTACAGTAAACGCAAGTAGCGTGTCCGTTCTGTTCATTTGTAATGGTGTCGGTTTCTAAGTGACGGCACTTTCCACCATTTTTGTGGAGCAGAATGGCCGCAATGCACCTTTAAATCTCACGTACCCCAAAAAAAACAAAAGAACAAACAGACAACAACAATAGGAAACTCTTAACTGTAAGTACTGTACAAGCTGTCCTGCCCCATAGTGAGATGTTTTTTATTGGCCTCCTCCATGTTGGTGTGCGCTTGCGTTCGGAGGCCTGGTGTTGCGTAGCCTGGCGTAACCCCAGTGTTTTTGTGCAGCTTTGTTCTCTTCACTGTCTCCTGATCGAGCAAAACAAAGCGTCTTTTCTGTGTGCTGTCCAATGAGCGGCCGGGTGCACAGACAGTAGGGACATGAGAGAGAGAGAGAGAGAGAGAGAGGGAGGGACGGATGAGAAAGAGGAGGGACATGAGGGAGAGGAGGGACGTGAGGGAGAGGAGAGGGAGGAGGGACGTGAGGGAGAGGAGGGACAGATGAGAAAGAGGAGGGACGTGAGGGAGAGGAGGGACGGATGAGAAAGAGGAGGGACGTGAGGGAGAGGAGAGGGAGGAGGGACGTGAGGGAGAGGAGGGACGGATGAGAAAGAGGAGAGGGAGGAGGGACATGAGGGATTGTCTGCGCTCTCAGCTCTCAGGGCTTTGCAGCTGAATGCAGGAGGAAGACGTGAGACGTGATCCTCCACTCCACCCAAGCTTTCTGCTTTTCCCCTGACGGAGCTTTAATCCCAGCCGGAGTGCACTTCCACTGAACATTTTATGATTTATATATATATATATATATAAAATGTATATATATATATATATATATATATATATATATATATATATATATATAAAGCAAAAAACAAACAAAAACTCCACCAGCTCAGTCCTGGATGTCGGCTGCATTCCTGCTCTCCAACCGAGACGCGCTCATGATCTCAGAGCGAATAAAGTGCAAAGGTTTGCGATACGTTCATTCATTCATTCATTCATTCATTTCTTACATTTTATATGGATTGAAAAGGACAAAACACACCCTTCTCATTTTGTTTTGTTTTGTTTGTTTGTTTTTACGTCAAAGCACAAACATTTGTTTTTACATTGTGTTACATTGTTGCATTTTGTCTTTAGATCCACTCGTACCCCCATCCTCCCCCCCCCCCCTCCCCCCCTTCACCCTGTGATCAGCCCCAGCCCTTAAGCAAACTCGCTACACTGTAAAGAGGAACATAAAGTTCTTTTTTTGGAAGAGTTTTGGCCCTGCCCACTTTAGGGCCAGGGCCGCGTCCCAATCCACCAAACCGTTCAGCTGTTCAGGCACGCAGCAGCACCTCACTGAGCAGGGTGTAGTGTGACACTGGGTAGGGTGCTAGTGAGGATTAGGACGGAGCAAACCCCCCCCCCCACCTCCCCCCACCCCCTCCCACACCCCCTTCGACTTACTTACTGTTAGTGTGCAACAGTTTCACCAGCAGGGATGAAGAACATTCCACAGCACTGTACGTACGCCAGTTTTTATTTATTTATGAGTTTATTTATTCATTCATTGATGATTTCTTCATGGCATTAGTTCATTTCAGTTTGGGTTTGTGATGCCTACGGGGAACTTCTCTGCATGTTTCTTTTTCATGGTGTATAAAGAAAGTTGGATGTGTGTTGCATCTTTTAAAATGTTTTAAGTATTATTTTTATATTTATGTTTTTTTTTTTTTTGTTCCTTTTTTTTTTTTTTTATCCGACTTGATAAAGTGAAGTTTTGGAGAAAAGTTTCCCTGCATGTTCTGTAACTGTTGTTTGCATGCTACAGGCAGAACAAAAAAAAAACAAAAAAAAAAAACAAAAAAAAAACTTTTTTTTTTTTTTTCCATTTAATTAATTTGTTTATTTATTGCAAGGGGTTGCAGTAGAATTTGTTCTCTGTACGCTCCACACACACACTGCATTGAGTTTATCATTAACACACTCTCGGATATAACTGTACTCGTCCTTGCCCTTTGTTTGTCCATGCCTTATATATTTACTCTTAATTTTTACTATCCCTCCATTATTCATTAATAACCATTCGGACGCGCTCCTTAGATCGGAGGTCAGGTCATTTTTCACACGTTCCACAGCTGTTTCACGTCCTGCACATGTTGCTTCACTGGCGACAGTTTGGAAGTTTCCTAGGAACAGATTCACTTTGCGTTTCTGTTTAACTTGCTGCTTCCTAAAATGAAAATTGAGCAAGCTGTGGTTTTTTTCTTGTTGTTGTTTTTTTTTTTTTTAAGAAAAAAAAAAAAAAAACCCTTTCTCAGTTAACATCTGGATTGAAGCTTAAAATGAAAAGTCTAGTTTGCAGGGGGAAACAGTTCTGACATGCATCCGATTAAACCGCGGTGTGCAGAACCGGTTTGGGGTTGAATGATTAAGCAGGTTTGTTTAAGAGGTAGAGGTGGAGGACATGAGAGTTTCTGTGATACCTGATACGCCGCATGATGTATAGGCTCGCTTATGAACGGCTGGTCAAAAGATAGCGCTATTACAAATGTGGTTAGAACACTGAATTCGGATTGCAACACTGAAAAGGTTCAAAAATCAGTTCATACCACTATTATTTAAACAAGAAATCTAAACAATAAAAGTGGCACTATAATATTATAAAAGATGTGCTTCTTATGATATATCTTCATGGGTAGACTCGCGATTCAATTCGACTTATCATCAGGTTTTATATGCACTGGGACTGAACACATCCTTAGTGAAATGTTTGTGAAAATGGTGTTAATTTCAGCGTTAACTCCAGAAACACTTGGTGTGAACAGGGATTTTTATATATATATATATATATATATATATATATATATATATATATATATATATACATATTTATTTATTTATTTATTTTTTAATTATGTGGACAAAGAAATTCAAATTCAAATTGTATTCGTCACATACACCGTCATACCCAGTATGATATGAAGTGAAATGTTTACATACAGTAATGAAATGTAATGGAAATGTGATGTAGTTCAGTCCAGAATGTAGTGAAGTCCAACTACAAAATTATGCAGCAATCACAATATATATATATATAAAAACGGTTCATGTGGAGGCTGATATGTAAACACGGAAATTTGATAAAATATTAATTGTGTCAGTTGCGTTTCAAATTTCACACATTTTCTTAACCGACAGTTGAACACCGATGTTAAACATGTTAGTAACTGATTAACCAATAATAATTCACGCAAAAAAAAAAAAACAAAAAAAAAAACACAATCCCAACAAATTAGATATATGAGTCAAATTAATCAAGCACGAACTTAAAAAGGCAATCAAAAATGTAGTTGTATTTTTTTTTCTGTCTGTCCTCATTGAAAAACAAAGCCAATGAAAATACAAATATAAGAACACCGCATGGGCTGCACGTGCGCCCTCTTATTGTGTGCAGGAATAATATGACGCAAAACAAACATTGTCGGGTAAAACGTTTTTTTTTTTTTAATCGTTTAAATTATTAATGACAATCTCAGTTCCTAACATGATGCGGTACAACACGATTTCATTAAAGGGAAAAATGCCATCGTATGAAGATGTTTTTGTTTGTTTGTTTGTTTGTTTGTTTGTTTGTTTGTTTGTTTTTTGTGGCTCTGTGTGGCTGAAGCTATTTCTAAGGATTGATTTCAAAGTTAATTTAAAACCAGTGTATAAAAGGCGATACCTTTAATGTGCGGATGTAGATCTTTAATTTTTATTCTTTTTTTTTTTTTTTATAATTGTCTTAGTCTGGATGGAAAATTTTTGTAAATGATGCTACAAAAAAATTGAAGAACCGAATTTAAATTGAAAGTTTTCACTCAGACATTTTCCACATCACTGCTGAACATGATTGTCTCAAAGTAATGTGTGAGAGCATTGGTTAATTTAGCATGCTTTGCTTGTGCAGTAGCTGCAGCTGTATGCGTCTGCGTCCTGACTGCGTCCTGACTGCGTCCACTGCGCATACGTTCGTTCTGGAGACGTGAAGTTTGACACACACGCAA
Source organism: Clarias magur (assembly GCA_013621035.1). Lineage (NCBI taxonomy): Eukaryota > Metazoa > Chordata > Actinopteri > Siluriformes > Clariidae > Clarias > Clarias magur. The sequence goes on from QNUK01000204.1 coordinate 1,137,612, forward strand.
GCACAGACTCAGTATTGTGGCCATGGGAGCGATAAAGACGTCTATTGAGGATGGTCATGTGACCGTGTCACGAGCCGATGGGAAGAATGTCAAAACACACACACACACACACACACACAAAGATCTAGACCAGTTAAGAACTTCATGCTGTTAGGAAATGGTGCAAATGCACAGCGTGAGTATTTATTTGATTTCGTGCGGAGTTACATTATAGGATTAAAGCTGAGATCAGTGATCCATAAATCAGAAGACTCATAATAATAATAATAATAATAATAATATTTTAATAGCTGACAAAATTGCTGCACGTATTTGTTCAGCTTGAATGAAGCTTCGTTTCATCTGAACACTGATTTATTGCTAAAGAAATTAAATCTGTACAATAATGTTTAACATAAACTACTTATACTGCAAAAGTTGTCCTCACATGTTCCATAAACGAATCTATTTTTAATTAGCTAGCATGTAGCTATAGCTAATAATAGATAACCTGGGTAATGCCAGATTAGCTACAGCTAATAATAAATAGTTTGGTTGGTATTTATTTATATTTTACGCATCTGTACTTCCCTTAAGTAGTTTGATTACGGGAACTTTTTACTTTTACTCCAATTAAAAGTACAGCAAATGCCAGTACTTTTACTTCACTCCATTTCTGCATGGTCTTGTGTTACCTGGTGATTCAATTCAATTCAATTCAATTCAATTCAATTCAAATCAATTTCACTTATGTAAAGCTTTTGACGGTGGTCGTTGTCTCAAAGCAGCTTCACAAAGTGAAAGTAAAATTCATAGATGAAATTTACGGTGTGAAAAATGTGTTTAAATGATAAGGAACCTTGAGAGGAACCCATCCTCACCTGGGTGAAAACAGATAACAGGAATTCTATAACAACATCATGTGTGATTATGCAGATGAAAGTTCGATATAACAGAAGTTCATTTAAACGAACACGAAGTCCAGTTCAGCTCTGGGACGAGTCAGCAGGTGCAGAGGGCAGACGGGGGTCTGGATCACTGGGAGCTCAGGAGCAGCATGTGGAGCTCCAAACCAACATGAAGAAGAATCCAGCTGGAGCAGGTCCTTCTCTGGATGCCTCAGGAACCTCGCAGGTTCGGCCTCGGTCTACTGAAGCTGGCACGATCTCCAGATGGGTGGAGGAATAAAGAGCAGGTGAACAGAATTAGCGTGGTTGCCATTCAGGATAGATGTTCTGGAGTATCAGGTTATGGGATGAGTTACGTGTATGCCAGATTAAAGAGATGCGTCTTGAGTCGACTTTTAAACTGGGAAACTGTGTCTGAGCCCCGAACACTGTCACTGTCACTGTCAGGAAGCCTATTCCAAAACTTTGGAGCTGAATACCTGTATGAAAACGCCGTACGCCCTTTTGTAGATTTTAATATTCTGGGAACTACATTACCAGAAGTATCAACAGGTATCCAGTGCAGGGATGATAATATTGGGGTTGTATGATCCGATTTTCTGGATACTAACTGCAGCTTGTTAACTGAGGACGCAGGACAGCCACCCAGTAATGCATCCCAGTCGTCCAGTCTGGAGGCCATGAATGCATGAACCAGCTTTTCTGCGTCAGATAAAATGTTCCTCAGCTTGGCGATATTTCGAAGGTGGAAAAAGGAGATATGATTTTCAAAGGATAAAAGTTACTGTCTAACATCACGCCCAGGTCTTTCACTGTCGAGCTGGTGGTAACACAGAACGTCCTTCTAAACGCAGGCTGAAGTGTGAGAGCTGGTGTCTACTGGTTTTTGTGTCTCTGTCTTATCTGAACGTGATGTAGAGAAAATTATCGCTCGTCCAATCTTTGATATCTTGGATGCACTCAGTTAATCAAGACAATTTGGGTATTTCGTCTGGTTTTGTTGAGATGTACAGTATAACTGGGTATCATCAGCATCAGCATCAGCATCAGCATAGCAATGGAAACTAATCGCTTGTCTGCTAATGATGTGACCCAAGGGAAGCACGTACTGTACTGTATATGGAGAACAGCAGAGGTCCTGAAACTGACGATAGGGGTGTGTGTAATATGATTCTCAAGCCCAGGCTGATTAGTATACACGACAGTGTACATTCGAAAGTGGTCACTTCTGTACTTTTACTACGGTACATACTGCATGTAAATGAAGTACTTCTACTTGAGTAATAATTGCCCTGAGGAATCTCCACATTTACTCCAGTGCAGGATTTGTGCACTTTGCCCACCTCATGTTCCTCGGTCATTAGAAACGCCATTCTTTTTCAGCTGTGTGTGCGCGCGTGTGCATGCTAATCTATTGCTTAAAATGCAGGTGAATGGTTAGGATGTTTTTAGCGGAGGCTGAGTCGGAGGGTAAAGTCTTGCTCACCGTCATGTTTAAATATTTGAACCTCGTGCTGATCACGCAGTGACTCGAGCTTCTGATTCTAAAGTGTTGTGAAATAAGACGATGCCGGGGAAAAGCGGAACGGCGCGAGAAATAGTCGCAGCTTACATCATAGCAGGGTTTCCCGAAGACTTAGAAACAAACCAAAAAATACACATTGATGAATTCGGCTCCTTATGTACCTTTGTTATGGTTACTGGTTTCAACATATTAACGTGCAAGAAACTTGAATTCATCGCATAAATATGTAGCCTGTGAGAATATTATAGATGAATTAGTCGATAATTAACCAGAAATTAATGTTAGCTAACGTAGGCAGTGAATAGCAGACGATGTAGTGTCGTGTTAGTTCACCAGCTAATGATGGATGAATATCTACTACTGTAGTTGTCGAACCGTCTTCATATCAGCTTAGCTGTTTATTCTCTAGTCTTTAATGATGTTCGTCATTTTTTTTTTTTTAACATTTGCTAAATAATGATTTAATCAAAGCCGGAGAAACTTTCCCGACTTAATTTTTGAGCTAAACAAGTCTGTTTGTTTTCTTTCGCACGTGCGTCGCAGTAAGTTCCGAATGCAGGGATGCAAAAACCCAGTCAAACTCTCGTTAAAACCCGCCTGCACCACGTCACCATAGACATCTGTAACATCTGCGGCGTGGAGACCAAATGGACAGATATGAACACTGCTGGGTGGCACTTCAGCAGACGAATCTGGTGAAAGTACTGAAAGCGGACGTGCGTCTTTCACTTCCTACAGGTTTTTCCCTTTCAGTGAATTGTTTGGATCACTGATTTATCGGGAAAAAATAGCAAGAAAGCGTTTGTTGTCGTTGTTGTTTTTTAGAAGACGTTCATAGCACCACAGCAATCAGTTAAAATGGTAAAGTACGTCAAACCAATGTTTGGCGCCTGCGGTAATAAAATGCAGGTTGTTATGCAAGAAACCCGCGAATGGCCGCTCCCAACAATCTCAATAACATTAATATATTCGCTTCTCTGGCTAGTTAAATACGCGCAGACATGCTCGCGCTATTTACATTTTCGGGATTCGGAGACGCCCTTGTTTGATCTCATTATACATCTCAGTCGTTGAGGGTTAAGGGCCTCGCTCAAAAGCACAACAGGGGCAACCACTTAGTCGTGCTGTGGTCTCGAACCTGGGACCTCTTGATTAATAGTCCGTCGCACTTCACCACTGCGCCACCCTTGACTAGTTTTCATGATAACTGGTTGTAATTTATTTGCTGGTTGGTTTGTTCATTTGTTCGTTAACCCAAAGCAAAAGTACAACATAACAACCACGTCAGCGGAAAGTAGCTAAGGCAGCTAGCTAGCAACCTAGTGTTGACGCTCTGTGAGCAAAATGTCCATCTTTGGTGCATTTACACCAAACACATGGGACTACAGTATAACGTGAGAATTAGTATCTGGGTGTCTGTGCGGAGTTAGCCAGGTAAAAGTCACTTTCTTATTCATGTATTCCATTCCCGCCCGCTCCCACTCGGTTAGGACGGTTAGGTCCGGTCAAGGAGACAGCTACCAACCATGGAGGTCAAAGACCTTGACGCGCAGTGCGACGTGTGACCGAAGTGGCGTAACGCACTCGGAGGACAGCGCTATGCGGCCCGTCCTCACGCGTAAGCTCACAGACATAGTGTCGCTATGATTGACACGAGCGTGTGGGTTTGATACCCCTCCCCCCAAAGAGACTATGCCAATCTGCTCTCGCGTCTCCCGGCTATTGGGAGACGGTACTGACGTATTAAAGAACGCTTTTCACCTTTCTGAGGCCGGTCGAGTGACGGCTGTGTACGAAACATCACTGTAACCGTTCCGAGATACACGCGGTACATTTCCATCTGCTTTGCTTGGGCATCTTTATTTCCATACTTATCCGTCCGGTTTTTGTTTCAGAAGGGATCCAAAGAGAGCTGTTGTTTTGTCATCTTCGTGTGTTTTTAAACACAGAGCTGTTTAATCCTGGATCCCGACTGCCGTGAGATTTCTTTAGGGAGATGTTTGTTTAAGATCCATGGAAGGAGTCTCCAGTGTCAGCACCAAAGACGAACGGATTTTTAGGTTGTAGAAAGCAACAATTTCAACAATGCGAAATGATATTTCCGATTTTTCTCTATATTCAGTCCAGCCCGGAATTATTCACACCCCTGGCAAATTCTGACTTAAAGTTACTTTTATTCAACCAGCAAGTTTTTTCTGGATTAGAAATGACACGGGCGTCTCCCAGAAGACGATAAGATGATGTACAGGAGGCATCATTATGGACAAATTATTACTCAGCTTTTATTTACATTAGAACAAAACGATTCATATTGTTGCCCATTTAGTGATGAGCTCTTTCGACTCTTTCAGGTTGGAGGGTCTCCTTGCCATCACCCTGATCTTTAGCTCCCTCCACAGGTCCTCAATCGGATTGAAGTCAGGACGTCAATGTTTCTGTCTGCTAACCTTTTCTTCACCACTTTTGCGGTGTCTTTTGGGTCGTTGTGGTGCTGAAATTGTCCCCTGGTGGCCCGAGGCCAAGTTTCTCTGCAGACTGCCTCATGTTGTTGTTGAGAACGTTGATGTATTGCTCGTGTTTCATGCTGCTGTTTACGGTGATTAGGTTCCCTGGTCCACCGCCTGAAAACCCCCCCCCAAAACATTAGGTTCCCACCACCATGTGCGACGGTGGCGATGGTGTTCTTAAGCTTTGAAGGCTTCTCCTTTTTTCGCGCCCAATGCAACATTGCATCATTGTGGCCGAACAATCCCATTTTTGTTTCATCTGACCATAAAACAGAGGACCAGAAGTCTTCTTCTTACAGTACAGTACGTCTCTCAGACTTCTGGTCTCCTGTTTTATGGTCGGATGAAAGAAGAACGTGTCCTTGTTTGTGTCCTTTAACACACGGGTGTACAGTAAGTAGCGCTTTGAGGGCGAGACCCTTTGAATCCTGCCGCGATGTTTATCTACAAGCAGGATATCTCGCTCTCGGAGCACCGGCGGAACCTGTTCTCCTAAAGGTTCTTCATGCTCATGCACTCCTTCACCTCTTCTTGAGCAGGGAGGACTCCAACCAGAAAAACCACCCCGAGCCTCCCTGCTGGGTTCGCCGAGCTGTTTCTCCTCCCACATTTCCACTAAAGAGGTTTTTTGTTTCCTGGAATTTGAATTGTTCAGAAGAACAGAAGGACACACTCCGGTGTAGGATGGTGCAGGAGGGTGTAGTGTGTGTTCTTTAGGAGATGAAATCTTTCTCCTGACCTGCTTTTGCGTTTGCGTGTCTCTGCTTGTTTCTCTGACACACATATGGTGTTAGGCTCATGTTTTTCTTTTTCTTCTTCTTCTTCTTCTTTTTCCTGTTGCTTCACTCTTCCTACACATTAATGTACAGTTCCAGTCCTGGACTACAGTAATTAAAGACATGTGATTGGACGTGCAAGTTTTCATCACGGCTCGACCTCGGCTCGCGTCCCGTCCGCGCGTAAATCACAGCGGCGTATAAAAATGTCGAGTGAGTCGCCAGAAAAAAAAACGAATAAATAACATCACCAGCCATGTGTGTGAGCTGACACGACGGGCAGGGAATGGTGTGCTGGCACGTACGCTAGCGTTGTTTCAGGCCTCACAACAACACTGACCTCTGTGCGTTTGTGTGTGTGTGTGTGGGCGTGTGTGGTTGTGTTTGAACACATTGCACACTGCTGCGTTGTACAAATGTGACCAGAAACAAGATTACACCTGACGCGCTGCTAAAATAAATGATTGCGCAATAAGAAGCTGCTGGACTGACGGTCAGTGAGTCAGTCTCAGCAACGCCACAGAAACAAACCAGAGTGTTAGCTGTGCGCGGGCTCCGTTTAAAATGTCGCTCTCGCAAGCCGTTGTTAGCATGCTAGCCAGGTTAACGTCACTTAGCGCTCAGGGTTAAACTTTTGTTTTTAGGTTCGTTTGCTCTTTCAAGGGGAAAGCTTTTAGCGGCTAGCTTTACGGTAACGTACGTTAACCAATGTTTCGCTGAAATTTAGGCTTCACAGGGTCACTCTGCTCCTACGTCTCTTGCTCGTATCTTTGCTTGCTGTTGTGAAACTGTTGCTAATCAGGGACCCGCGTGGCTGCGGCGCGACAGCGGAATTCAGTTAGCTGGAGCGACGGCGGGAAACAGGAGCAGAATCTCCCGCTGATTTAGTAACTGTAACGCTTTGTAGTAACTGTATACAGGTCGTATCTCTCTCTCTCTCTTAATCTCACTCTCTCTTTCATTCTCTGTCTCAGTTTATCGCTTTCATTCATTACCTCTCTCTCTCTCTCTCTCATATTCTCTGTGTCTCTCTTTCTTTGTCTTTCTTTTGTTATCTGTCTTTCCCTCTCACATTCACTCTCTCTCAATCTGTCTTTCTCTTGTTCCCTCTCTCTCTATTTCTGCCTCTTATTCACTGTCTCTACCTGTCTGTTTCACTCTTGTGATCTGTCTCTCTCCCTCTCTAATTCTCTGCTTTTCTCTCACACCAACTGTCGTTCCCTTTCTCTTTCATTTTCTCTCAATTCTCAGTTCTCTCTGAGTCTCTCTCTCTGTCCCTCTCTCTCTCTCTGTGTCTCTCTCTCTCTCTATGTCTATGTCTCTCTCTCTCTATGTCTCTCTCTCTGTCCCTCTCTCTCTCTCTCTCTATGTCTCTCTCTCTCTCTATGTCTCTCTCTCTATGTCTATGTCTCTCTCTGTCCTTCTCTCTCTCTGTCCCTCTCTCTCTCTCTCTCTCTCTCTCTCTCTCTCTCTCTCTATGTCTATGTCTCTCTCTCTCTCTATGTCTCTCTCTCTGTCCCTCTCTCTATGTCTATGTCTCTCTCTGTCCTTCTCTCTCTCTGTCCCTCTCTCTCTCTCTGTGTCTCTCTCTCTCTATGTCTCTCTCTCTGTCCTTCTCTCTCTCTGTCCCTCTCTCTCTCTATGTCTCTCTCTCTCTATGTCTCTCTCTCTCTATGTCTCTCTCTCTATGTCTCTCTCTCTTTCTCTCTCTATGTCTCTCTCTCTTTCTCTCTCTATGTCTCTCTCTCTTTCTCTCTCTATGTCTCTCTCTCTCTATGTCTCTGTCTCTCTCTCTCTCTGTCTCTCTCTCTGCGCATGCGCCGGCTGTGAGGAAGCGAGTGGAAGGCTGTTTGGCCTCCTGCCAAGTTTTCCTGGCGACTGTTTATTTATGTATTTTATTTAATAATTATTTCTTTTCTTTTTTTTTTTACCAGTAAATGTTATAGGTTACATATATATGTATATATAAATAAGTTTACAGTGAGAGAGAGCGCGAGCGGGGCACCATGGCCTATGAGGGCGGTACAGAGACTTTGTCTCTCCGGCATGGCGTCAGGTGTGTCCCCGAGGACGGTGTACCGATTGAGGACGTTCTGCTTGCGGTGGGGGAGAGGATCGGGTGTGAGAACATCTACTCTGCCTCCCGGATGAACAAGGCCGTGGTGGTGTTGGTGAACAGGGTCGACCTCGCGAGCGCGCTGACGCGGAGCGGAATCTGTGTGAGAGGAGCCGCGGTTAAAGTCACCCCTCTGTCTGCCCCCGCGGCGCGCGTGCTCATGTCTAACGTGCCTCCGTTCATGAACGACGAGGCGATATTGAAGGAGCTGGCCCGTTTCGGGATGTTCGTCGGCCCCATGAGAGCGATCCCGCTCGGGTGTAAGAGCTCCAACATCCTGTCCTTCTGCAGACAAGTGCTAATGATCTTAAACAACCAAGATCAGACACTGAATGTCAACTTTAAATGTAAAGAGAGTGAAGAGGCTGGGTGCAACACACACACACACACACACACACACACACACACACACACACACACACACGTAGATAGCGAGGAGCAAATGAAGATCTTTCTACAACTGTCCAAAACTCAGAAAAGACATGTGATGAAAACATTAAAAGAACTGAAAAAGACTCACACAACAACAAAAAACTTAACTGTCACGCAAAAGGGAGAAAAAATGGACAACAGCTAAATCAAAGCATAAACCAGAGGACTGCAGATGAACGGAGAAAAAAACTAAAACTGAATGACTGAACCTAAAATAAAAAAATAAAAAAAGACTTAAAAAAACAAACAAAAAAAACGTCTATATATTGTGTATGGATGCATGTGTGTGTGTGTGTGTGTGTGTGTGTGTGTGTGTGTGTGTGTGTGTGTGTGTGTGTGTGTGTGTATGGTACACACGTGGACAAAACTGTTGGTACCCTTCGGTCAATGAAAGAAAAACTCACAATGGTCACAGAAATAACTTTAATCTGACAAAAGTAATAATAAATAAGAATTCTATGAATGTTAACCAATGAAAGTCAGACATTGCTTTTCAACCATGCTTCAACAGAATTATAAAAAAAAAATAACTCATGGAACAGGCCTGGACAAAAATGATGGTACCCCTAACTTAATAGTTTGTTGCACAACCTTTTGAGGCAATCACTGCAATCAAACGATTCCTGTAACTGTCAGTGAGACTTCTGCACCTCTCTGCAGGTATTTTGGCCCACTCCTCATGAGCAAGCTGCTCCAGTTGTTTCCGGTTTGAAGGGTGCCTTTTCCAGACAGCATGTTTCAGCTCCTTCCAAAGATGCTCAATAGGATTGAGGTCAGGGCTCATAGAAGGCCACTTTAGAATAGTCCAATGTTTTCCTCTTAGCCATTCTTGGGTGTTTTTAGCTGTGTGTTTTGGGTCATTGTCCTGTTGCAAGACCCATGACCTGCGACTGAGACCCAGCTTTCTGACACTGGCCAGCACATTTCTCTCTAGAATCCTTTGATAGTCTTGAGATTTCATTGTACCCTGCACAGATTCAAGACACCCTGTGCCAGATGCAGCAAAGCAGCCCCAGAACATAACAGAGCCTCCTCCATGTTTCACAGTAGGGACAGTGTTCTTTTCTTCATTTGCTTCATTTTTCCATCTGTGAACATAGAGCCGATGTGCCTTGGCAAAAAGTTCCATTTTTGTCTCATCTGTCCATAGGACATTCTCCCAGAAGCTTTGTGGCTTGTCAACATGTAGTTTGGCATATTCCAGTCTGGCTTTTTTATGATTTGTTTTCAACAATGGTGTCCTCCTTGGTCGTCTCCCATGTAGTCCACTTTGGCTGAAACAACGACGGATGGTGCGATCTGACACTGATGTTCCTTGAGCATGAAGTTCACCTTGGATGTCTTTATAAGTCTTTCTGGGCTCTTTTGTTACCATTGGGATTATCCGTCTCTTTGATTTGTCATGAATTTTCCTCGTGCGGCCACGTCCAGGGAGGTTGGCTACAGTCCCATGGATCTTAAATTTCTGAATAATATGTGCAACTGTAGTCACAGGAACATCTAGTGGTCTTATAGCCTTTACCTTTAACATGCTTGTCTATAATTTTCTTTCGAATCTCCTGAGACAACTCTTTCCTTTGCTTCCTCTGGTCCATGTTGAGTGTGGTACATACCATGTCACCAAACAACACAGTGACGACCTGGAGTCCTATATATAGGCCCACTGACTGATTACAAGATTGTAGACACCTGTGATGCTAATTAGTGGACACACCTTGAATGAACATGTCCCTTTGGTCACATTATTTTCAGTATTTTCTAGGGGTACCATCATTTTTGTCCAGGCCTGTTCCATGAGTTTATTTTTTTAAATATAATTCTGTTGAAGCATGGTTGACATTGGTTAACATTCATAGAAATTAAAGTTATTTCTGTGACCATTGTGAGTTTTTCTTTCATTGACCGAAGGGTACCAACAATTTTGTCTACATGTGTATATGTAGTGTGTTAAAGACCTCTCTCTCTCTCTGTCCCTCTCTCTCTATGCCTCTCTTTCTGTCTCTCTCTTGTCTGTGTGTGTGTGTGTGTGTGTATACAGTAAATGGATATATGTGGTTATATGTGAATGTGTATAAAGTAGGTTTTTATTTATTGTTTCAAAAAAATAAAATGTGTCTCTCTCTCTCTCTCTCTGCCTTCTCTTTATCTTTCCCTCTCTTTTTTCATTCTTTCTCTCAATGTGTCCTTGATTTAGATGGTCTTTTCTCTCTGCCTCTTATTCTCTCTCTTTCTGCCCATCTGTCTTTCTCGCTCTTTCTTAAACACACACACACACACAAGATTGAAGATTCCAAGGGTGCCTTAGTGGCATGACAAATATCGACATTTACTGTTTGTATAAATCCGTGTTACATGCAGGTCACGAAACAACTGTACAATAAACAGATACATGCATTTAACTGTACATCTCTCTCTCTCTCTCTCTCTCTCTCTCTCTCTCTCTCTCTCCCCTGCAGTGTTTCCTGTGTGGGCGGGGCCTGGTGGGGAACGAGGCTGGTCCTGGCCTCTCTGTATAAAATGGGAGGCCGGTGAAGGCCTCCAGTCGTGGAGTCTGGACTCCCCGGTGTGGTGCATGCTGTGCCGCGGAGGCCGCGAGAAGTTCGAGCAGGCCTGTGAGAGGGGCAGGGGGGTCCTGCAGCTGCCGAAAGCCGTGCTCCAGCTCCAGCTCCCCCGCCTCTTCAACATCCACCAAGTCCCAAAGGTGGGCTTCGGTCCAAGTGCCCTAGATGTAGTCTACACCTTTATTCATACCATTTTAGGGGGGACGGAAATGGCGCGAGACAGAACGGCATACGTTTCACAACAGACGTCGCACTGGCCCAACGTGGCTCCTGGGAAACGTGCCGCTGTTATCCTAAGATCTGATCTCCGTCAACTCTAAGAATTCCTAGCTCTCAAAACAGGTCTAGCTTTCTCAGAGAGACAGATCAGAAGAGCTCTTGCTCATTAGCAGGCACATAACGTTTCATGATGAAAATGTAAGGGCATTTTAACTGTACAGACGCTGGCAAAGCGGACGTTTCACAGTGTGTTCCTCTGCATGGTCATTCCCAGGTGTTTTGGGAGGACAGTATCATATCCGGTTACCGTCATCCTCAAAGCTCCGCCCTGGACTGCATCCTCAGCAGCTTTCAGATGACCAATGAGACGGTGAATATCTGGACCCACTTCCTGCCAACATGGTGAGAGACGCGGACTGGCATGTGACGCGTTCGCACGATGCCAAGTCCTTTCAGTCGGCTCTCTCGGGGACGGAAGGTTATGGAGGATTTGTTTTGGATAATTAGTTGTTTAAGTGTCTCACTTACAGTACAGCTCTGTCTAATAGTTATATATATATATATATATATATATATCTTTGAAGTGAATCAAATGATTTGACTCAGTAAGAGTCATCTCCCAAATGACTCATTGCCACGTTGCTAGTTATGACATGAGGATGCATATTATATGTTTTTCATGAAAAAATGTAAAAATTCTTTAGATGTTGGAACGAAATTTCCATGAAGGTCTTTTAGGTAAATGCATTGTATAAATAAATAAATAAATAAACAAATAAATATTAATACATATATGAGTTATCTCTACTTCATGCAACAGCTCAAACAGTATCGACGTTTCACGTGTCGACTTTTTCAACGTCCACCCAAAACAAACAAATTCAAGGAGTCGTCTCATTCGTGAACGGCACATCGGTATTATTCGGATGAATGAGTTGATCAGTTATTCAGTCATAGTCTTTCATTTGAGAATGGCTTCAGTCTCACTGTTCACTTACAAGAGCTGATTCAAATAGTACTCGTTTGCAAATGAGACAACAGATATGATTTGTTTTTGCCGTTCATACGGTAGGTCTCTTGTTAGTTCAAAGGACGGATTCAAAGAGTCAACCCATGAATCATATGAATGACGATTCACTACTATTTGAATCACCGTGTATCCCAAACATGTTATCAATGATCTGACAACAAATCCGCTCTATTGTTTCATCCGAAAGAGTCGACTCATCTGACAGTGAAACATCACTACTATTTATATTTATATTTATATTTAGATTTAGATTTAGGCATTTGGCAGATAAACTTAATAAGAGCAACTTACAAAAGTGTCTTGAACTTTCCATCATTTCATAGATCCTTACACTGCATTACTAGGTTACTAATTAAGTACCATCAGTCAAAGACTGTTGGCAAGGTTTTTCCTTTTTGCTTTTTTTGTTTTGGGTTGTTCTCATCATCCGAATGTCTAAAAAGAGCAGGTCGTCTCTTAAAGATTGTCAGCTATTTAGACTAATGAGATAAATAATTATTCAAACAGCAGTGGTGTTTCACTTAAGAATGAGTCGACTCATGAACAGTTCACCACCAGTACCGTTTGCTCCATGGCTTATCAAGTAGTGACATGCATTTAAAAAGGATTCAAAGAGTCGACTCATTTCTGAACTACACAGCACTACGAGTTGTATGATTTGCGTATCCCAGTAGTCCAAACAAACAGTAGTAATGTCTCATTTGCGATCGAATCAGCTTGCATCATTCACGAAAAAGACCGGATTCAAGGATTCAACTCTTGTGCACATGAAATAACACGATTATTTGGATGGTTGCAGTTGATGATTTGACAAGCAATTCATTCTCATTGTTTCCAGATTCAAAGAGTCGACTCGTTCGCGAACATAATTCACCACTATTTTAATGATTGCTTCATAATAGTCCAGATATTAGTGCGAGTGTTATCTGACAACGGATCCATTGTCGTGCATCACCTAAAAGATGCTGATTCAAAGAGTCGACTCATTCGTGAACGGCACACCAGTACTATTTGGCCCGTGACTTATCCAATACGGTAGAGGTGTATCATTTAAGAAGGATTCAAGGAGTCGGCTCATTTCTGAACTACTATTTATATGATTCCTTATTCCAGTAGTCCAAATATTAATAGTGCTTCATTTGAGAACGAGTCGACTCCCGTAAAATCGATTCATTTGCAAATGAAACCTCACTCCTATTTAGGCTGTCGCTGTTTTATGTTAATTAATATGATAAGTACAATAGAGCCGGTGGTGAGAGAATGCCTCTGCTTTGTTCCCACTCTCGCTCGACTGTTCAGGTACTTCCTGTGGCGCTTCTGTGTGCTCTGTACCACGGTGGACTTCCTGTCCGAGAGCTACACGTGGCCGCTGCTGGTGTACATGCTGCTGATCTGCCTGTACCCGTTCACATCCAGCTGTGCTCACACCTTCAGCTCGATGTCACCTGAAGCCAGACACATCTGCTACTTCTTTGACTATGGAGCGCTCAGCCTTTACAGCCTGGGTAGACACGCACACACACGCACACACACACACACACACACACACACACACACACACACACAGGCCATTGAAACACTCTGGCCGCTACTGTTCCATTAACTCCCACTGTGTGCTTTTTTTGGACTCGTGCATGGTTATTATATCATGTTCAAAAGCGACACTTCAAAAGCTCTCAGCTTACGAGGGGTGATGCGTGAAGATAAAATGAGGCTGAGTCTCCTGCTTTCCCAGCTCTAATAAAGAATCAAAAAGCTACTGGACAAGGCGAAAACCTCTTGTTACGTTCGAATTGAACTCGCAAGATGATGACGATGATGATGATGATGATGATGACAAAAACATACACGTTTACATTTGTGGCATTTGGCAGACGCCCCATCCTGGGCAAATTACAGACGTGCTTTGAAGTCCCTATCAATAAATACATCCTGATACTGGTTCACTTTGTCACTGACTAAGCATAGCGTCAGTCTAAAACACTGTTCGAGAGGGCTTTTGGGGGGGTTTGTTTTGTTTTTCAGTTTGTTAACTGTAAAGTGTTTAAGGTATAGGGAGGTCTTTAGACATCGTTTGAAGACTGCCAGGGACTCGGACATCTAGAGGGAAGTTCGTTCCACTACCGCCGAGGTGCCAGAAGAAAGAAGATACTTGATGCCTGCCTTCCTTGTACCCTGAGAGATGGTGGGATCAGTCAACTGGAGGGAGCGTGGTGAAGTGTGGGGTATGATAAGCGCTTAGAGGTAAGTGGGTGCTGGTCCGGGTTTGGCTTTGTAGGCAAGCATGAGTGATTTCAATCGAATGGGGTGGAGAATGTAGGAAGATCGTATTCTGAACCAAATGCAGAGCGACAAAGGCAGACTTGCCAGATACAAGGTGCAGCAGTCCGGTCACAAGAACAAGCACCTGAATGGCCTGTCTGGATACAAAAGGTCCGTTTTTTCATGTCATAAAGGAATAACTTGGCCTGAAGTTTTTAGGTCAGAACTGTTGTTGAGATTTGGCCATGATGATACAGTGTCTGAGGAATGGAAAGGGAGAATGAGCTGAGTGTAAGTGGGATGAGTCTGACCGTTACCAACAGATCAACTATAGCGAGAGAATGAAAGAGGACCAAATACTGAGCCTTGTGGGACACCAATGGAGAGTCTGCGTGGAGCAGGTCTGGGTCCCCTCCATGTCACCTCATATATCCGACCTTCCAGGTAGGAAGCAAACAGATTCTTAGACTCATGACGATAGACAAGAGAGTCGTGTGGTTGGCCGTGTGAAACAATGCTGAAAGGTCGAGGACGATGAGGAATGAAGATAGTTTGGACGATTTAGCAGCATTTAGCTTCTCTGTGATGGGCAAAAGAACCAGACTTCAGAGTTGTAAGAGCAACAAACATAGACAAGATTCCCAAACATAACATTTTTCATAACTGAAACTAATGATTTAGCTAGCAAACAAGATACGAAGAAAAATGTACCATTTATGATTAAAAACAAAACTAAAAGATTGTATGGTTACGAATACATTAATAATTTGCATTATTAATTCCACTTACAGCAACAATAGAAAACCAAACACTATGTGTATGTGGTTCATTTATATTTATTCAAAATTTGAATAAATTTCTAGTAGTTCAACTTGAAAAGGAAGGACGTCTTACCACTATCTTGAATCTAGGCAAATTTATCTAATGTATCTAATGTATATAAGTGTATTTCTAAACAAATTCTTCTTATTTTTAGCCATAATGTTTTTGTTCTATTGGCAAATTTATTGTTTGTTGTTTCTAGAAATAAATTCTTAAAAGTAGAAAAATTGTCTGACGATAGAACAAGAAATTCGTGCTTAAAAAAATTGTAAAATGTGTCTAGAAATAGGTGAAATAATTTTATATTTGATTTGCTATAATCTGGAGGTAATTTTTTCTGGCTTTAAGAGATTTTCACTTGCTATCGTTTTTGCATTATTTAATGTGTAAATAAACATTTTATAAAAATAAAAAATCTGCCAAGAGACAGAATTTAAAAAATGAATCCTGAATAATTTTTTTTTTTTTTCGTAATTCTGTGCAAAAAACATTGAGGAAAAAAAAAAATCAACAGTAAAAAAAAAAAAAAAAAACATGGTAATAGACAAGAAAAAAATCTTCTGACTAAATTAGCAAACTGTTTGTATGTTTACGTAAGTCTGAGCTCTTATAATGAAGAAAGTCATTATAGTACTTGAACAGAAAAAAAAAAAAAGAAAATTGGTGAAATAATTAAAATTGATGATGCAAAGCGCGCTGTTAAAGGATCTTCATCGTACTCTTTAATCTGTCACGGAGAACACACGCCATCTTACAGAACCTGCTTGGGAATTCAATGCCGATATTATTGCCATCTCGGTTGGTTTCTCGCTCTGAAGCATTCTTTATTTTCCAAAGTAAATTTCAGTGTTTTAATGTATTATCATTGTTATTGATGAAATCGTTTCATCGCGCAGGCTGTGCGATCGCGTACGGGTCCTACGTGATGCCTGAATGTTGGGTGAACAGTCGGCTCCATCACCACTTCGTGCCCATCGCCATCGCTAACACCCTCTTCTGCACCGGCACGTCCTGCTACTCCAGGTAAAGAGCGGGAAGCTTGCTGTCGTTTCCATAGCAACAGAGACCTGTAGAGTGGATTTCATAACAAGTATGATTCTTTAATACATTACGAATTGTAATAAACTTGGAATAAAAGACACTGAGCGTGTGCTGTGCGCGTGAGGAACATAAACAAATCCGACCGTTATTTTAGCATTAAAAACATTTATATTTTTTAATTAAAGACACATTTGTCTTTTCTTCAGGTTTTTAGAGCTGCAGTTCCCACACAGGAGTAAAGTCTTGCGGACCGGCGCGTTCGTGGTTCCCTTCCTGTTCGATAACATCCCGCTTTTCTACAGAGTGAGTGTTTTTTTCCTAATCATCGTGATCGCGCTTGCATGAACGGTGCTTGTGTGTGTAAGTGACGTAAGTAACGATGTGTTGTGTTGTGTTGTGTTGTAGCTCTTGTTGTATTTTGGCGGGAACAGCACTCACACGGACGCTCTTTCCAATCACGGCTATCACCTGCTTTTCGCGTTCCTCACCTGCTTCCTGTTCGCTTCTCACCTGCCCGAGCGACTCGCACCGGGACGCTTCGACTACTTCGGTACGGATTCGAGAGAGATTTAATGTCCAACGACACTGGTGATGTCGACTAAGCGTTTCGTCTTAAAACAAAAACACGACGGCGCTGTTGAATTCTGGATTGTGATTGGTCAGAAGGTGCTGATGCTCTGACACGGTAAAACTTTCTTCATTTTATTTTTTTCCCCTCCCAGGACACAGTCACCAGTTGTTCCACATCTGCGCGGTGGTCGGCACACATTTCCAGATGGAGGCGGTTCTGACTGACATGACGTCGCGGCAGGGCTGGCTCACCGCTCACTCGGCCGCTCCGTCCTTCATGGGGACACTAGGAGCGCTGGCACTCGGTATCTTTCTCAACCTGGGCATCATCTTCCTGTTCAGCTCCAGTTTGCTGCGCGCGCCAAACCTCAGCTCAGACAAGGCACAGCCGAGCACCGCCGCGAAAGACGATTAAAATTCTCAAGCACGTCTAATGAAGTGTCTCTAAACATGGCCCAGGGACTTTTTTTATTATTATTATTATTATTTTTTTTTTTACATAAAATAGAGATGCACCGTGGTTTCAACCTTTTTTTTTCATTAAAAAAAAAAAAAAAAAGCAAAACCAAACAAAAATAAATAAAATAAAATAAATAACAACCACAGAAATTTGATATTTCATTATAAGATTCCTTTCAATCCCATTAAAAAATAATCCAATATATATAATAATTACTCAAACAGAAAAATAAGAGGTTTTTGACTGACTAGGTAACAATGCCTGGAACAAATGAGATGAACTTATTTAAGCTTAGGTTCATTTATTCAAAACCATTTATTCCAGATCAGGTTCAAAGTAACTAAACTGCTTTGTTGTTGGAACAAAACAAACAAACAAAAAAAAAACCAGGGGTGAGGAAAAGGGGGGGGGACTGGAGGGGGGCTGCCAAAAATATTGCCTGGAAAAATGAAAATGAAAAAAAAAATTGCACTAACTCAAAACTGTGAACAACTTAAAATTTGCTTAAAAATAGAAATAAAAATCAAAACTATTATTTAAAGCAGATTTTTAAATATTGGCTCTACTCTCCCATTCAAATCTATTTTACGAGTTTAGCACTTTTAACATTGTCACGAAGCAGCTTTACAGAAATTAACATATAGAAATGAACGGGATTTAATTCCCAACTGTTGGTTCCTAATAAAGAAAGCCGGCGGTGACGGAGATTCACCCTGAGGCCGGCAGGAGGAAGAAACCTTTAGAGGAAGCAGAATCTAAAGGGAACTTGTCCTCATTTGGTCAATAGCAGACGCCGCAGGACCGAGTCCCTTCCATTATTGCACTAGGAAGTTGTTTATTGTTATGAGATACAGGAATCAGTCGTGATTGGTTTGTTCTTAATCGCTTATATGTGTAAAAAAGAAAAAGTGTAAAAAAAAAAAAAAAAACACCCGCTGCCCATGGACAGCACCGGTCAAAAGTATGGACACACCTTCTATAATTCAATGTTTAGTGATTTATTTTCTACATTCTAGAACTGAAGATTTCAAAACTATAAAATGAGAAATATAACATTAGGTAATTAAGTAACAACACCAATGACATTCAGGTGTTATTTTAATACATGCGGCGGTTCTGGATCGGTTCCCTCAAGAACAGTATTGTGTGTCGGGTGTGTGTGAAAACCCCATCGCGCTCCGTGATGAAACCGTCTCTCATGAAGACCTTCCCAGGAAAGCGAGACCAAAACTTACTGCTGCAGAGGAGACGTTCACGCAGAGTCACCAGCCTCAGAAATCACCAATTAACAAGCAGATTGACGGAGCAGAAGTAGCAGCTGTACATCTCAATATCATCTGTTCAGAGGAGATTATTGTGTGTTTTAGACTTCAGGATTGTTGTACAGTGTAGAAAGAAATACAAATCAGGAACGACTATGGAGTTAGAAGGGGTGTACAAACTTTTGACTGGCAGTGTGTGTTACCGTTTCATCTTGTTTCAGCATTTTGGATTTGGATGGGGTTTGGCTTGTGAATAAAAGAAATAAAATTAAAAAAAACTTTTTATAAAAAACAGTAGAAAAAAAAAACTTTTCTCATAGATTTATATTGCAAATTAAGAGTTTCTTAAAAATATAAGACATTTGTGTTTGTCTTATTGCAGATATTTGTTTGTTTGAGGATGCCAAAACAAAAATTTTTTTTTTTTTTTTTTGCATTATGGTTTCATTAACATTGTAACATTCAATGCAAACATTAAACATGTTTGTAAATCTTTGTTAAAATCTCGAAAGATGAAACGGACTAAATAAATGTAAAAAAAAAAAAAAAAATTACATTATATAACATTTTAACATCAACATCAAGCACTTGTCCTATTTTAAAATGACAAAACGCCCACAAATTTTATTTTAAAAAATATCTCAGAGAAGATTTTTAAATACTTTATAAATATTTTTTACATGTTATTTTACGATTGCATCGCCCTGCACTTTTAAAAAAAATCACAGCCTTATTAAAAAAAAAGAGAGATTAAATGATTAAATTAAACTTTAAAAATTTTTTTTTTTAAAGTAGTGAAATATGTTTTGGATTTTTTATTTTATTATTATAATTTTTTTTTATGCATCTCTATTTTAAACCATTTCCAAACAATTGAGCACTTCTGCAGTCCACTACTTTGTATTTTATCCATTTTCTAGTCATTTTCATCCTTTATAATTCTTACAGTATTTCAGCTGATGGCCCGGACACTGATCACACAACAAAAAGCCCAGTGTTTACAGCCAGAGTGTTGATTTAACACGTTCAGAGGACATTCGTGACCATTTGGTCGTCTGCAGTATGAAGACTCTGGCTGGTAATTCAGCACTGGGAATTCTGCTGTGTGTTTCTTTACGTTCTTTAACTTTTTCTGCGGTACAAAACGCCGCTTTATCTGCGGTTTCGCTTTTTATTATTATTTCTTTTTTCTAAAAGTCACTTCAGAAAGGTCGGGCTTAAATGAAGCGAATACTCATTTTCTTTTTTTTTTGCTGCATTAAGTGCCTTCTAGGGATTTTTATGTACAAGATATTACGATGTCACTAATTTATGCAAATGTTACTCGTAACAGAAACCAACTGGAAGAATTTACTGCAGAATCCGTCAGGGTTTTCTTTTCTGATCTGCGGCAGCGACTGATTGTTGCCGTTCCTCTTTTCTCAATGTTTGTTTTTTGTTTTGTTTTTTTACAGTTGTGACATTCTGTAAATAATAGTTGTTGTTGTTTGTTTTTTTTTTTTCCCCGTTGGAGATTATATAATCAAATAAGCTAATTACAGTGATAGCCTTTCATGCTAATAACAATTTTAAAAAATGGCAAACTAGCTAGCGCACTTCTACTCTAGCGCGACATGGAAATCCTTCTAGTAAATTCTGTTCATCTTGGCAGCGCTCCAGGTCTTATCTACTTGGAGAAACCAAAAACGCATCAGACGACATTTCAGACGCGGATCTCGCGTGGCCGTTACAATCTGACGAAAATGACGTGTGAACGTACGACTTATTTTATAACGCGTTTAAAAAAAACAAACAAACAGCCATGTACGTTTCTCTGGATCTGAAATGGTTGCGCGGTTTAAGCTAACCTCTTAGACAACAAATGACTGATTTGACGTTTTGACTCAAGGGGCGGGGCTTCTATATTTCAGCTGCCGTTTTGATTAAGGCTTCTCTTTACTAACTGTACTCAAACGCGGTGCTCGCGAAGCTACGTAAATTCCTTTCTGACAGACGTAACCCTAAAGAACATTACGAACCCTAAAACAAGTTCTTATTCCAACAGACGTCAGGTAATTACAGGACTGCAACTGGCAATATAAAATGACGCATGAATTCACGTCAGAACTGTGTAATTACACACGTGACAACTGACTGTGTATTTGCCTTCTTTGGTAACGTTATCGATAAAGACTATAGTTACATATAGTAAACTGTGACCATGTTTATAACATGTTATAATGCGTTCCTAAAGTGCTTTATATAAGTACACAGCTTGTTATAATTATTTATGAAACTTTACTATGCATTATAAACATATATATTAACTATAAAGTAGTGTTCGTAACACGTCATATACCGTACGCCCCCAAGCCCCAATGATGCTATAATACTTTATAATCATAAGGCTTTATGTATGCATTATAACATATTGTATGTACTGTTAGTCATAATACGCGATGTGTAGGTGTCACAGCTTTGTTATGACGTTTCGTAGCAGTCTTAGTAAACGACTAGTGGAACAGGGACATAGTTTATTAAGGGTTATAATGCTACATAGGGGTTCGTGGGTCAGTTGTCATGACGCTCAAAATGTTATAAATAAATGGAATAACGATCCGCTCGACGTCGAGGTGACAAAATCCAGAGGGTGGTTTTTATTTTAGCACAAGCCTTTACACATGTTTATGTAGGATTATGTCAGTCGTAAAGGGCGTATGTCAATGTTACGTAGCGCTATGAGTCAGAAACAGAAAGTGCAAAGTGTTTGGATAGAATGGACCAATATGATGTTTGAAAATGTCATATCATCCACTTCAGAAGGAAATAACAATCTTTCCCATGTCTTTGTCAGTGTGTTATAAACATGAATGTTTAAAGTAAACCTCACAGAGCGAGCAGCCGCGTCGGGATCCGCTTTGCTGCACCACGTTTCTTTTTTCATTTTTGTTTTTGTTGTTTTTTTCTTTCGTTTGTTTACAGTCTTTTGCGATACAAACCCAGAACAGAACTTCAGGCTTCGACCTGATCGATCTTTTGAGGAACAACCACAGTTCATGATGCTGCTGTGACGGTGCTAATAACCTAAAGAAGCACACGTTTTTCCTTTTTTTTTTCGACACTGATGATTGTTCAATCCTGAAGCATCTTGTTAAAGCTCCCTGACGTTTCAGGGCATCATGGCGACCGAATTTCCACTTCATATGCCGAAATATAGGAAGTAAAAGCCGCAGACTTTTGCGCGATCGCGGCTCGGACCTGCACCCCGAAGCACAGCGGTGTTTAACGACGGTGACCTGGCAGCGTGGAGTCGAAATCTCCTGTAACTCAAACGTGACCTAAAGGGTTAAAAGCATTCAGAGCATTCTAACAGTTCATTTTATTTGCTCGAGGTTCATTAAGGCTCGTCTGACGAGCTGCAGGTTTCAGTAGGAGGCGGAAATGTTCTGGTTTCTGGGAAAGCGATAGTAAGTGCTGAGGTGGTTACGTGCTGGCGTGTTTTCTATCCAAGGCGGAAAACGTGTGCAGTGATTTTTGTGTTTAAATTTGTTTTAGAATTTCTTTGAGAGAAGTTAAAATAATCACTTGTACAAAATTTTAATTGGATTCTGATCGAACGACGCGTTGCAAATTCTTTTTATGAAATGATATAAGAAATATTTGGACATGTTTATGATGGCATTCATAATTTTTTTTTATTTCAGCTTTTTTTTTTATTTATTGATTTGTAGTTTAATATTAATTCTGGTTTAAAAAAATATATTGTTTTTCTTCTTTCTCCTTACAAAAAAAAATGTACCATGCGATTCATTTAAATAATAATTAAAAAAAATTATATAATAATAAAATATATATTATTTTCCACAAAAAAAAAACCCTCACGTAAACAAACACATATTCAAGGTATGTTTATTTTTTGTTTGTTTTTCTTTTGTTTTTG
>QNUK01000204.1:1167500-1197500 GCA_013621035.1 Clarias magur
TACAGGATTACAGATTATGCTGTTAATTTTGTCTCTAAGAATAAAACGTTTAAAAGTGCCAAGGTTCTAATGTTCCTACAGGGGGATCGAGGTAAAAAAAATAATAATAAAAATAAATAAATAAAATGATGCCGAATAGAACGAGATTACAACAAGCAAATATAAGATTATTCAATTATGAATTACTTCAATACATTCACGTTAATACATTAAGCTTGAAATAATTTAAATTTCTTTAAATTCAAATTTTTTATTGTATTTGACAATTTGAAGCATTTATTTCTACAATTTTATCAATTGATATTTTCTTGAATCCTGCCAAAGTTATTTATAATTCCTTAAAATAAGTTTGGAACAAAGCAAATATAAGGTTATGATGTTTATTTCTAGGCAAATGTTTCTAGACTGAAATTGTTCTCTTGTTCTATTAGTAGATCATTTTGCGTCTTTCAAGGAACAAAAAACATCCTAAAAACTAGAAAAAATTAGCTGCCAATAAAACAAGAAAGTCTTTGCTTGTAATTTCAGTAATATTTGAATAGAAACAAACGTATATTAACTTATATTAACTCTTACTGTATGTTAGCTTTGTTAGTAATCGATCTTTGATAAGTTCACGATTTCACAATATTTCACAAAATATTAAGATACTACGACTTTTTATTTAATACAGAAATAAAAGTGATCTGCTGAGGGAAAGTAAGTTTAAAGCTTGAAATGAGAAAAAACTATTTATCAATACAGTAGTTTAAATAGTGACATTTTTGGTTAATTGTAACCTTTATTCTATAATTGAAATTCTATAAAATACAGACTATATTTAAGATATTTTTATATTTATATTTATAGATGTATTTTCCTTTGCAGTTTATACATAAAAAGAATGATATAAGTACATTGATACAAATGAGAGATTAGCGAGCATAAATCTCTGCTTCAAACATAGTCGAATGTGTAAAGTATTTCCTACTCTAGAATTTTTACTAATGTGAATTTCTGTTTCACTGCAAAAACATCTTGGTGATATCTAGTCAAGACTGTCTAACACCTCTTATTATAACATTACAACAAAACAAACATGAATGTATTAAGCCTATTTCTATCCCTGTCGGCTTGTTTTAAGCATTTATCTCGTGAAAGAAGCAGAAATATATTTTTATTTGTTAAGGCATCTCACTTTCGGCAGCGTTTTCATTTTTATTAAGTTTAGATTCTTTCTTGAAAAGCGCGATAAATACTTTCAGTTATATTTAATAAAATATATTTGGCGAGACGATTTCAAGCTTAAAATCTAAAAAAAAAAAATGTATTTTTTTTTTTATTGTAAATGAACAACCGCAATTATTCGAGACTCTATTTAACACATTTCCACAATATCATTTGTAGGAAAAGTGTAAGAAATAATGAGATCTGCAACACTGAGGTTTAACTTCGAGTTGGGACAAGCACAGGTCTGTGTGTCACTTCATTTACGCGCGAGTTCCTCAGGCATCGTTCCTGCATCGATCACTGCCATGGTGGATGAGAATACGCTTTGTCACAGGTTAACCCTTCCCGAGCGAGCGAGCGAGCGAGCGAGCGTCCGTCCGTCCCCACCCGCCCTGTAGGCCTTCTCTCGGAGTAATTGAATGGTATGATAGTCCTGCATCAGCAGTCCACTATATCATGCCGAAATGGCCTATCAATCACCCGGATGAATAAACAAAGATCCGCATTGACCCTTCTGAAATTCTCGAGCGGAAAGTCACGGGCATTCCATCCACGACACTTCCAATTACAACCCCTATAATTATCCCTGTCCATTACGAGTCGGCGAGGATTAGGTTAACGAGGTTAGACGACGTCGGCGCAGGGTGAAGATCGGACCTAATCGGATAAAAATTGAGCAAACTGGAAAAGCGATCTACCCTGAGCCTGAAAGAAGAGAGGCTTCTCTCCCGTAATGGCGCAGTCGTGGTCACACTTCTCAGTCTATCATCTGAGAGGTCTGGCCTGGTCACGATACCCGTATACCCTGTTAGGAGAGCGTAAGAGCGCAGCCTGGTCATGTCCAAGGGGCTTGTGTTTGTACCTGACACAAAACAAAAGTGCAAAAGCATTCCAGACTAATACGCATCATTTCCTCCAGCACAAGTGCGCGGAAACATCTCTCACACATTCACACACCTGTACATCCCCCTCATAGGAATCCTGCTTAATAATAGACCTAGTGTGTGTTATTTAACTGTTATTTTCATGACTATGTACCGTATTATTTTTTATTTCCGTTGTTTTCTCTCTCTCTCTCTCTCTTCCTGGCGGCTACGCGGCGAGGAAAGCTAACGAGGTGTGATTACAATCACGTTTTGGATCCATTTGGCAAGAACTCAAGCTGGTTTTGTTCAAACAGCCGGTGATTAGTGTTAAAGACTGTAATGAGGCACAGATAAAATATTGGCACCTTTCATAAAAATAAGCAAATATGTACGTTTATAACAGCTTAAGAGCAAGGCATTTTGTTTAACTGTCTGGGGGAAGAATATTGGCACTATGCAGTAGAGATGGGGAAAATCGATTCAGTTAGGAGGTTGTGATTCTTTCGTGTTCTGATTCATGTATCTCCATACTTAGATTTTTTTTTTTTACATATTTTTCCACGGTGGTGTAGCGGTTAGCACTGTCGCCTTGCACCGCCCGCCAGGGTCCCAGGCTCGATTCCCGTCTCTGTGTGCATGGAGTTTGCATGTTCTCTGCCCGTGCTTGGTGGGTTTCCTCCCACAGTCCAAAGACATGTAGGTTAGGCTAATTGCAGGCTAATTAGGCTAATTGAACGTAGTGTGTGAATGAGTGAGGGTGTCTGTGCCTGTGCGATGGATTGGCACCCTGTCCAGGGTGTACCCTGCCATGTGCCCTAAGTCTCTTGGGACTTCAACCAGAAATCCACCTATTACACCTATTACACCAGTCTCAAAAATCACCTGCACAAACTAGACTAAAAAATCGCATTAGAAGCCCTTCGTCACTGCATTAGCAGCTGCATGCCACCACGTGCTCGCAGGTAATCAACCGCTCACTTACGGTCACGTTGAGTTCTGAGACCCTGTTGGTATTTAAGGGGTAAAACGTCCCTGTAATATAAAATTTGTACATTTATAAAATAGCAACCGATTTGAATGGAATCAGCACCTAGATATCGGGACGTGACTGATGAGTCCTGTCTCCACTATGCAGGTCATTTCAAGTGATGTTTACAATCAAAAGAATAACTAAAGAATAAATGGATTATCATAACTCAGTTTAAAAATATATCATTTCTAACTTCACTATTGAAGCTGTTTCGCACCAATTTGCGATTTCACAAACACTTTATGTAATAAATCTTAAAGTTGTTTGAAACATACAGTACTTATATGCTAAAACTGAAACTATTGCAATACCGCTTTTACTTACCGTTTCCTGTTACTGTTTTTTTTTTTTTCTGAAAGGATAAAATGCTTCTTACAGGAAATTACAAAGAAACCTGATCTTAAAAATTATAACATAACAAAACCATATTAATGAAATGAAAACGGTAATAGACAGTGGACGCAGAACAGAGTTTTAGACCCTTCTAAACGTGTGCAGTACCTCGCTGTTGGACAGCTGATACCATGGCTGTTTTCCATAGGTGAAGATCTCCCACAGCACCACCCCGAAACTCCAGATGTCACTCTCTGTGGTGAACTTTCTGTACATGATGCTTTCAGGAGGCATCCAACGAATAGGCAGCATGGTTCTTCCACCAACCTGACGGAATTCACGAAGAACATATGAACACCACATGTGAGGAACCTTTAAGGAACTCTAAAGTAAGCACGATACTTTCATTCGGTCAACAAAGAGCAGAGATGAACGGGAACTGGGAATCAAACCAACCCTGTAGTAATCAGTGCTGTAGATGTCTCTGGACATGCCAAAGTCGCCAATCTTCACCACGAGACCTTCACCAACCAGGCAGTTTCTGGTCGCCAGGTCTCTGTGCACAAAGTGGAGTGAGGCCAGGTACACCATGCCCGAGGCGATCTGGGCTGCTATCTGGAGCATCTGCAGCAGGGTCAGCTGACCCATCGGGGGCAACTTTACCTCGTCCAGGATCCGAGCATCTGGACCATGAGCCCTGCGTGAAGAAGAGAAGATGAAGATCAGCGAGTCGAGCAAAGTGCAGATTAGATGCATGGGAGGTTGTTGAAAGGGTCACATTTATAACATCTAATGTTCTTAACTCCAAACTTGCGTATGTTCAAAATCTTAACTTGCACTTGATAGGATCAGACATTTTTGGAACAACATGAAATGTTGGATCAGTGGTTAAGGGTATAATATAAAGCTGTGAGTTCAAAACCGAGTACCTCCAAACTGCTTAAGCAGGACCGTTAACATTTCCCCAATTATTTATTCGATGCAAACCATGGTGCACACGCTCATACTTTATGTCCATCTGCGGCAGGTGGGGGGGTTGGTTACTGGTGGAGCCTATGCCAGGAGACTCATGGCACGTGGCGGGGTACACCCTGGACGGGGTGCCAATCCATCGCAGTCTTTTGAAAACTGTCCACCAAAAACTTCTAAAGTTCCCTAACTCATCTAGGAGGCTGGCGAGCAAGGCACTCCTCTTGGTAGGCTTGAAGACTACATGCTATTGTTGTTTTTCCTTAATTGAGATTCAACGCTAGGTTGTTGACTCAGTCGTAGATACCACGACACGTTTATGTTATAAACATTGCAATAACTTCTAAAGATTTGCTCGAGCAACATGCCAAAGTGCCACAGGATGCGCTTGGGCGGCGCTTTTTGCAAGCTCCGGTGGCTTTAGGTGCGAGCATCAGTCAAATGAGTAGCTACTGTATAATGAGCTCCTGCGGGAATTAACATGGCATCAAGCTACCAAAAAAAAAAAGGATGGAAATTTACCTTCATTGAAAAGTGAGTAGTCTTGCATTACGGTTTTAAATCATAGAGACTCAAACAGCATGCAAAACATAATGGCACGATAAGTCTCACATCTCACAACCATGACCAACCTCTGACAAACGTAGAGTTTCATCTATTAAACTCCATCATAATGAAGGGCCTCCTATCAAACCCCATTCTAGCTTTCACAGCTCATTAGAGTTGCTGAGCAGACTGAGCAAAGCTCCTCCCTTCTGCACCATCTCCATTCATCCTACTATTATCGCCTATCCATGCTGTCACTTGCTGGCCTTTCCTTGTTCCTCAGATGTCCCCCAATGCCATTACTATTCGTTTATAAGGCAGGTGGCAGGAGAGCAGCAGCTGGTGCACAGGCTGGAGACTCCATCCATGGACTGTCTACTCGAAATGAAATTTCCACCTCCTCAACAGCATGTGTCCCCCCACTCCCAATCTGGCCTCTGGACCACCTGGCAGGCTAGATCTTTGCGCACTGGACATGTCACTGAGACTCCTCTGTGCTGGACATATGGCCTCGTCTTTTCCCACCAGCATCCAGCAGGCTCACACTTTTCATCATGTTTGAGAGATGAATGCATCTTGGATGGAGTGGACAGTTGCTCCTCTATGCGTAGTCATGATGCTTGGTGCGTCGTGCCATGATCTGGTTAGGGAGCCGGGAACTCTGGGAATCTGGATGAGTTCAACTTTTTTTTTAGGAAACTTTTGGAGTGATTGATGAAATGTGGACCAACTTGTACATGCAGATAAAGTTGAAGATTAGGTCTAAGATTAATGGTAACTTTTTTTTTTTTTTTGTAAGCTTGGATTTGCAATTTGACAAAATTGCACCATTACCGTGGTTCCTTTGTGATTGTGACAGGTACGGATATAGTTTAATAGACCGTCCTAAAAAGTCCTTTTGATGGAGGCTTTGTCTCCTTTAACTAAGCACTTACCATACTTCAGATCTATTAGAATAGTCAGTAATGGTTTTATATTCTATACGGCTGGCAGCTATTCAGGCTTTTTCTTTTTTTTTTCCTTTCTTTTTTTTTTACGCAGAAGGTCTGTGAAATTGGCCAAAGAATATTGTGTGCTGTCTGTCATGATCAACCACAGGGAAAAGTAACAGGACCAGCTTTAATGCTTAAGCCATATGACCTTAAAACGACCAATGCATTAGTGGAAACCGCGTCATTCCGTGAGGATTATAGGGATTTACGCTAGCTACGGTACGTTCAGATCCTTAGCAGGGCCGGTGCGGTTTTTGAGGTGTAGAAGTGGAAGCTTGACACTGACAGGTCTTTCTGTAGCCACTGAATATCACGTTTGGATACGGAACCTGCACTGACCTGAGGAAGCGGTTGAGGTCGCCATGTCTCATGTACTCGAAGACCATGGCCAGAGGTTCTCCGTCGGTGCACACGCCATAGAAGCGGACGATGTGCTCATGCTGGAGCACGGTCAGGAGCTCGGCCTCGCGCTGGAAGTCCTGCCGAGTCGACTCGTTGGCGTCCTTCAGCGTCTTGATGAGAAAAACAGTTGCTGGATTATCAACGTCCATAGATATATACAGTTCAGAGTAAAAGTTTGCACACCCCTCCTAAAGGAATGAGCCGAAAGACTTTAAAATAAATGTTTTCACCAATGTAAGTAGCAACGAAAAGTAAATATTAGGAAATTTGTACACATTAGAACATTTATATATCGATTTATGCTCAGAGAAACTTCTCATGGTTTACCCACATGGAATCTGTTGTATGATAATCTGATAATTGACCATGCGAAAGGGGATGCAAACTTTTGAGCACGCTTATAACCTAAGCTATGGCCTGAATTTCAGGTGCTGTACGGCTGCTATGTTATTTTAATAGGAAAACTCATGTTAAAGCATGACACACTTGTCCAGTATATATGAATTCACAGAGAAGTAAAGGGGAGGGAGGGGGAGGGGTTTGGGGGGGGGGGGTTTGGGGGGGGGGGGATTACAGCCCCTGCCATGTTGGATGTTTATGAAACAATGAGCATGAGTTTACCTCATATTTATGTCAAGCTTTTATTTCACATATAAATCATGCAAACATCATGTCATGCGAAAGTTTGTACCCCCTTGGGAAGAAATGTGATTAATATTGTTTGTCATTTTTTCACATTCCTCCATTCTGAGACACTGCACCTTTATGGCCACCAGCATCTTGTCAGTGTCCGGACAGAGGTTTGCACACTCGGCTAAATAGACCTTCCCGAACGCTCCTTCTCCTAACTCCCACTTCAGCATGATGTCCTGCCTCTTAATGTGCTGCACACCTGCAACGATTCGTTCATCATTCATTAGACGCTTCTCAGAAGCAGCAGAAAAACGGGGGAGAAACGTTCTAGGGGAAACAATCAGCATACACATGTCCTTGTCCTTGATGATGCCGCAGAAGTACTGTGGGTTCTCTACAAAGCTGGAGAGCCCGGAGTCCAGCATGCCTTCGTCCGAGGAAGGAAGACTCGTGCCAAAGTTCATGAAGCGAAGCGAGACTGCCAAGTCGTCCTCCTTCCCGAGGACAGGCGACCCTGACAACGCAAAGAAGCGAACGGAAAAACCAGCGTTTTCACACAAATTAGCAATTTAGCAATACAAAATCTATGAAAAAAAATTGTACTATATTTAGCAATTCTTGAATTGTCTTTTCTTGAGACTCAAACACATACAGTAGGAAATATGTTAGCAGGAAATTGTGTTCTTAATTTAGCTAATAAATGGCTAACGTTATATATTATCCAGTATAATGAACTCATATTAAACTGCAACTTTTTCACATCAACTTATGAATCTCTCATCATGACCTGAACTTAAGCAACATGAGAGAAATATTTGAGAAAGAATAGTCAGAAGTCAGAATCACGCATGTGCAAGTTCGGCTTCTGTTTAAACGCTTTGCGAAATTCAGCCAAAGAAAAGGAAAAAACATTTGATTAGAAAGAAATGACAAAAATATTATTTGGTGGAAAATACGCAAAGTGAAGTTTCTTCTGAAGGAAAAAAAAAAAAATCATCCTATATTGAAAAATAACGATTCAGGAACTTTGTATAATCTTCACATTTGTGCCGTACTGATCCGATACTAACACTCACTATTGGGGCCATTGAATATTGAATTAGACTTCATAGTGTCTTATTAAATTACATTTGATAGGATCCTGTTACAAATTTAGATTTTTTAAATGTTTTTTTAAATTTATTTTAGCTGTATGCTTGTACATGGAAAATGCCCTAAATGTATCTTTTTAAATGTTTCTGATTGTTCTTAATACTTTCTTGTGTTCTGCAGTGGAAGTGACACTTTTATAGTGATATTAACCTGGATTTAGTCTTTAGCTTTCACTTATGCTTTATACATGCATTGTAACATCTTATAAATCCATGTACGAGTCGATATACAGTACAAACAGCCTTGATAGAAAATGTTGCCAAAGTTTTTCCGTGTTTCCGTCTCAAGCGTTACTGCCTCGACACAACCGGGGGAACATGATGGAGATCTGAGATCCGAGGTTCAGTCCAGTTCACTCAGCCACTTCGGTGACTCAAAACCCTGAGCTCCATCACTCTTCTTTAATGGCTTGTGTTCACGGCCTCTCCTACTTTGGCAAACTGTAATTAAGACTTGGCAGCACTTCTCCAGGCTGTTAGACCGGCCGTGAGCAAACTTACAGCTCGAGTGGAAATCGTATATCGTCGCCGCCGCCGCCGCCGCTGCCAGTGCATTACTTAAAAAGCAACACGGTGTCCAGCCAAAGAGCTCGGCTTACACAGCGCTAAAGGACGAGGTGTTTCAGCCGTGTGCTTTTACTGCGATTCTGTGTTTCTGACTGATTTCTACACGATGTCATCTTGTATCACATTCTGGATTGTTGATTCACGTCGCATGCTCTAATACGTTATACTCTTTAAAACGCAGACATGTGTGATGTTTTATATGTAAATATGTTGATGTTTTCTTCAAGGAGCACCGTGAACCCTAATGCTCAGCATAATGAAACCCATCGAGTACTGTTCACTTAAATAGTTACAGTTAGTTCAAATGAATAGACCTTGATGAGGATTTAGAACTTTTTGGTATTTACGAGTTTGTAGAAACGACACTTTTCAAGTTAGCTGGACAACTTCGATATTTTAAGTAACTGTAACTGTCACCTTAAAGTTCCACCAAATTAAAATCTTTCAGACTAGCGATTGTGTGCCTGACGTCATCAGGTCAATAGGACACTGGCGGCTCAGTGGGAGGGGTTTCGTCTGCCGTGTGAAAGGCCCGGGTTCGATTCCCAACAACTGTCTCAAGCCCAGATAAAATGGGAGGGTCGAGTCTGGTGTAAAACCCGTGCCGAGCTTGTGTGCGGACCGGATCGTCTGCTGTGGCGACCAACAACAATTTATTTGATTTGCAACAACTGAAAAAAAAAATATATAATTGCTATTAAATAGTACGAGTTCGGCTATTCGGCTAATGCAAGTAAAGACAATTAATATGAACGAGTGCAACAAACCCAAAAACCGATCGTTCTGTTAACTTAACATTGGAAACGCCATTACTTAAAAAATTAGCTGTAACCCGATTTTTGCCAATTTAGATTAATTTAACGTTGACGGAAGGAGTCTCCAGTTTCAGCAACTGGTGTAACTGGTGAAGCTGCAACTTTGACATCATCCCTGACACTAGGTGAGTTTAAACATTTTGTGACTTTAGGCTTCTAGCTCTAGTTTTACTGTAAATGGACTCGTAAACTGTATTCGTTGGTCATTTGCTGTCGTGTGTACCAATCAAAGTGCTGTTATGGGAGAATAATCACCTTTAAGTTAGTACCACCAAGTCTGCATCCTCCGGTCGCACTAGTTGTTGATTATTTTCCTACAACAGCACAACGCACACGGGGATAGTATACCGTGCACACCTACGTTTATTCACCACCTCTCGCTCCTCAGCGCCCAACAGCGCTAAATGTCACTCCAGACTTACGATGTATGCCGAACTTGGAGTGTTGCCCGCACTTATTGATCACCAGCACCATGATGAGCAGGAAGGTGCAAGCGAATACAGCAAGGCCCACAGCGACAGACACCTGCAGAGACCAAAACACACGGCAGTCATGAGTCCGACCTACCCTGGTGATGGGGTTAAACGTCCGCCGGAAGCTGCTCTTACACGTCCTTACCCCGAGCAGAC
This sequence comes from Clarias magur, assembly GCA_013621035.1. Lineage (NCBI taxonomy): Eukaryota > Metazoa > Chordata > Actinopteri > Siluriformes > Clariidae > Clarias > Clarias magur. Next base: position 1,177,643 of record QNUK01000204.1, read on the forward strand.
GGCTCTCCAGCTTCTCCGTCACGTCCTCATTCGACTTGTTAGTCGGCGCTGTGGAAATACGGCGGCGCGTTAGAAAGAGCGCGGACACGGGTCTTATTCAGCGCTGGTCTGTACACCTTCTAATCGAACACAAAGGATTCACATTTAATGAAGTAGAATTAGGACGTTGAATTTTAAAGGACTTACTGAGGTCGCTGGTGAGCACTGCATGTGGGGGGGGGGGGGGGGGGGGGGGGGGGGGGGAAGGACAGAAATGATTATGATTTTTGCGTTTGGTATAATTACGCTGTAATTCAGGAGATCTGACAGGGTTAAAATGTCACATTCTTTCTGAAGGACAAGGTTGCTTTGATTACTGTAATTTCAGTTCATTAATAAATATAATAATATAAAAATATAATAATATAATAATAATAATAATAATAAAAAAGATGACGCTATCCTTTAAGGACACGCTCACAAATGCATCACATCGAAAGGCACGATGTTCTAATAAAGCCGCACTCTGAAACGTAAACATTGCTAGTTTAAAAAAAACAAAACGTCAAAACGTTTTTAAAAAAACGCTTTGTAAATAAAAACAATTCTAAATAATCTCACTTACAGTACATAGGCAAAACACAACATTACCATAACAACAACCGTGTTTTAGTTACAGTAAATAAAGTCATTTATTTCTCTGTTGCTAACTTTAGCATTACATTTATTCTAATAGCCTTGTGACCCAGGTGTGGTGGCTAAAAGTCAATGATTAGCAATATAATCCTCTATTTATTTAATGACGTCATCACACACTGGGTACGTAGCCCTTCCCGTCAAATTGCCAATATTCGCTTGGCGCTCGCTAAAGAGAATGGACCAGGTTTGTATATGTGATTTGCTATATTTATGTATAGAAGATATAAACCACCAAAAACACGTGAACAACCATGCGTTGAAATGTGAAGTTTCCTTCGGAAAGTGTTGCCTGTAAAACTTCTCGTGTTCCTCATCCTCACCAGGGATTATGCCTTCAGGGTCGAAGGGGTCAAACGGGTTGTCCATGAACTTTCCGCTGGCCGTGGCCTCGTCTCGGCCCAGCGTGTTTTCCACGATGAGTGTGTAGTAGCCGTTGTTGAGGTGAGTGGGTTTGTTGAGGAAGAGGCAGCCGTGTTGGACGGAGCCGTCGTCCGAGTCGGGGATGAGCTGCGTGTAGGTGAACATGTTCTCGTTCAGCGGCGTGTTGTTGTACAGCCACCTGATGCTCGGCGCCGGATTGCCGTCCACGGCGAAGGGGATACACCAGTGATGCTGCTGCTCCGGCTCCTTCAAGAACAGGATCCTTACCGGGACTGGACGAGGGGCAGAGACAAGACGCCAAGGTTTACTTCAGGATTCAACAACGAAAGCAAGTAATAATCCAGCTAATTGTCATCGTTAACGTGATTAACAAATAATACAAGGGGCGTTCAAGTCAGACCAGGACATTCTGACATTTCTAGAAGGCTACAAGCACTGTATGGTGATGATGCTCTTCCGTGCATCCTGGATGAGGTGGCTCGGAGCTCACTGCAGTCGTTCCCGTGAACGTCTAGCGAGTGAAACGCTTTGATCTTTGAAAATCGACAGATAACTTGTGACCAATAAGACAGTCTGTGGGACCTGTACACACAATCATTCAGCAACACCACTCGACCATTACAGGAACTCAGCTGGGGCTTATTCACTCACTCACCTAGCTCCAAGACATTTCCGCGTATTAGGAAAAGCCGTTAAAGGAGTTCCTGGGAGGCCGGAGTTTCAGCTATGAAGCAGGCAATCTTGGATGGGAATCACTCGGATGTGTGCGTTAGTGTATCAGGGGATTATCAAGAGAAATAAAGCGAGTTTTAACTGTGTTTCTGTTATTCTTCAATCAATCAAAAGTCCCGGTTCGACTGAACGCCCCTCATCTATGTATGAGCCCTAAAATGCGTCTTCTCTAATGATAAAAATGAAAACGCAAACTTACGCGCACTGATTAAGTTATTTAAACAATTAATAGTTTACTAACGATAAACTTCAATTAAAGCATAATTACAACCTAATAAGCCATTATGTGAACACTTCTATAAGGACTAATTAAGGAAGGTTTCAGTTTTATTTTCCATTAATAAGAAAGTGTACCATAAAATATATAAAAAAGACACTATAGGTCATTAAATCATTTTGAATGACTTCATATAATAATAATAATAATGATCCAATGACGGAATTGTTAAATACATAACATGACGTGAAATGTTTATAAAATGTAAAACTAACAACTTGAGAAAAAAATGAGTTTTAGAAAATTAAAAATGGGGCCTCCGAGTGGCGCAGTGGTTAAAGCGCTCGCCCTATCATCCGGAGATCGCGAGTTCGAATCCCAGGTGGTGCTGTAACCTCTCGCAGCCGGAGGTCTAGAGAGAGCTGATTGGCCGAGCTCTCTCAGAGGGGAGGGATGAGAGGTACATAGTGTTCCGACATTAATCACGGCTCTACAGCCAGTCAGGGGCGTCTGTGAGCTCGCGCAGCGGAGGGAGCGGATAGCGCCGTCCTCCGAGTGTGTGACTCCGCCCCCAACGGTGCGCGAGCGAGCAGTTCGAAAAAAGTGCGGTCGGCTGGCGTCACGTGGTTCGGAGGAAACACGAAACATGATAGTCTTCGGCCGTCCCGGCTGAGTGGTAATAGTAGCCTTAATGTGGGAGCGCCCCCTAGTGACGGGGAGGAATTGGACACGACTAAATTAGGGAGAAAATCGGGGGAAAATCCAAAAAAAAAAGAAAATTAAAAATGATTCATTATTGACGTTCCGGATTCTGATTGGGTCGAATGTGCTCTAATAATGAATCCAGATCCTCAGTAACATATTTAAAAATGATTTAGCTGTTGTTCATTTTAAATACTACCTGATTTCGCTGTTCATGAACAGTACTGACAGTTTGTGCTTAAACTCTTTTATTAAGAGTACCGTCACAGACTGCAGTGATAACTACATCTCCAGCTTTTAATTCGGTAATGAACAAATATATCGAGAGGAACTCAGGAACGTTCGCGCATCCGCATCCCGACGCTTTCTCTCAATAGCAGCGTCATATTTTCCCCGTCAATCGATAAACTCCATCTTCCCTCCAAGCCTGTTGACCCGTCATGAATAATAAATCGCAGCCTGTTTTTAGGGAAACTAACCGCAAGACGTACCTGGACGCCGGATGGATGTTAGTTGCCGGAAATGTTCCGTGTATCAGCGAGGAACATGCTGATGCTCGCGGCCCGCTCGCTCGTCTATAGCCATTTCTCTGCTCTTAACCTGTGACCCTGCCTCCCAAATGGTGCTTCACAAGCAGAAATGCACACGCATCTCTGCCACACGGCTCCCGATTCCTCAATCCCCCTGGTACGTTAGCGGACCTCGTGAACTAAGGCGAAGGTAAGCGAAGGAATTGAATAGTAGCGTCTGGTTAAGACGAGAGGTGGATCTGATTCGCGCGGTTCCGCGGAAAGGAGTTGTTCGATTCTACAGAACAGTACAAATCGAATCGGGCTTGGGTTTTCAGGCAATAATTAAGCCGAGGCTGTTAATGAGACGCGGCGCACTGCTGATGGATTAGCAGCTAACGTGCTTAGCGTCGGCCGATCAATCCTCACAATTATGTTTCCGGGCTACTGGGATGGGGGGGATTTGGGTGAAAGAAGTCCATTAGCAGAGAAGAAATAAGATCTGACGACAGTCATCATCCCATTTCCCTGACTGTCATTATCACTCCCAGGACGGTCGTACATTTGTCTGAAGTCAAGCACTTTTGTTTGTCCTTCTTTCCAAACAGGAGGTGATAAACGATCCCTTTCACTGTAAACATTATTAAGTTGTTATTAACGCTTAACTCTGTTCGCTGCGGCGATAAGGACGTGCGTCATCCATCCTGTTTGTCTGAATAATCTGAATATTCACGCGTCGCGATTAAATCCTCCGCTTCCTGGTTCGCGCGCTTGTCTTCAGCACAGGCTCCTGATCATCAGTTTCATCAGTGTTGAATAATGACAAAAGGATTTCCAGATGTTACTGCACTTTACTTAAGCAGGAGGCTACTTTCTAGAAAAACACAGTCACAAACCAGACGACAAAATACGTTCCACGTGGTGTGCGCGCATTTCTAATAAATTCTAACGTCACCATTATAAATCCATTCTACAGGGTGGGCTATTTATATGGATACACCTTAATAAAATGGGAATGGTTGGTGATATTAACGTCCTGTTTGTGGCACATTAGTATATGTGAGGGGGCAAACTTTTCAAGATGGGTGGTGACCATGGTGGCCATTTGGAAGTCGGCCATCTTGGATCCAACTTTTGTTTTTTCAATAGGAAGAGGGTCATGTGACACATCAAACTTATTGGGAATTTCACAAGAAAAACAATGGTGTGCTTGGTATTAACGTAAAAAATTCAGGGGTCATCTGAAGGCAATTGTCTATGGCGTGAAGATACGAGATGTGCAGCACCTGAAACTACAGATACTGGAAGCCTGTGCTGGCATTTCTCCTGCGGTGTTGCTATCAGTGAGTGAAGAGTGGGAGAAGAGGGTTGCATTGACAATCCATCACAATGGGCAGCACACTGAACACATTTTATAAGTGGTCAGAAACTTGTAAATAACTCATGAAAGAATAAAGTTACGTTAAACGTTACGTTACGTTACGTTTTTCTTGTGAAATTCCCAATAAGTTTGATGTGTCACATGACCCTCTTCCTATTGAGAAAAACAAAAGTTGGATACAAGATGGCCGACTTCCAAATGGCCACCATGGTCACCACCCATCTTGAAAAGTTTGCCCCCTCACATATACTAATGTGCCACAAACAGGACGTTAATATCACCAACCATTCCCATTTTATTAAGGTGTATCCATAGAAATGGCCCACCCTGTATATTCTATTCTATAAATCCATTCCATCCAGTCTTTGTTATGTTTAATTCTGCTTTAAAACAAGATCTTGGTATTGTCTTTTAATCTAGCCCAATTTCTCAGGGAAAGAAAATAAACCTAGCAACCCTTGAACATGGGGCAGCGTGAATCCAGCCCACGTGGGCCTCTGTTTATGAGCGCAAGCTGCAGTTCATACTTTTGACCACTGGGTCATCGCCATAACAATTCCACGTAGAGAAATGGCAATCGCGCAACATCTGTAAGGGCTGACGTGACATTACTGGACTTACACTCGATGTTGAGCTGCACCAGCGCCTCCCCCGGGCCGGCGTCGTTCTCCGCCTCACAGGTGAGATTGTGAAGGTTGTCCACATATGACACGTTTAACAGGTGAAGCACCAGCTCCAAAGTGGAGCCCCAGACCCCACGCTACACACACACACACACACACACACACACATATGACATCAGTAAATAGACTAAGTAATACGTTGAACAAAAATCAATAACGGTAAATAACGGTATGTTTGGGTTAAACTCATGAAATCTAATTATGAACAGTTACACAGTCAGTTTAACGTAGTAGCATCGACACAACGTATCAAAATGTTGTAAAAGGTACATAAAGTCCAAATTGTTTCGGCGTGTAGAGACGCTGGTGACCCTTCATGGCTGCTTGAGCGCAACTGAGAACAGGTGAGAACTTGTTTTCGGGAACTTTCAAACAACCCTTTTATCCACCCTTTTGTCATTTTTTTATCCATGGCACAATTTCCAAAATGCTATTAACGCCTCTAAACCTTCACGGAGACATGGCAGTGTACATACCTGCAGGACGAAACTGGAATTAACGTGCTCCGTCTTCCACCTGATACTCGGCAGTGGAACGCCGGTGACCTGGCACTCAAACGTCAGATTCCCGCCCTCCTTAATGGTGAGAACCGGAGAGTTGATGGACACCTCGGGGACACCTGGAAGACACGGGACTGGTGTTGAAGATGTCAGGAATCGAGACGTATCTCTGAGTTTTCCTCCTGACATTCGCACTCACTGCAGTTCTCCATCACGAAGCTTTCGAGCGGGACGTTGCTGCCGTCGTACCAGCAGCTCTGCTGGCTGTCGATGTCGGCTCGCTTCATCTTCTGCCACTGCTGCAGCCAGTACAGGCCGCACGAGCAAGCAAGAGGGTTTTCCCTCAGAACCCTGAGAACATGAACGTCATTTATGCCTGGTTTGATTAGATGCATGAATATGGATATGTGGTTCTTGTCGTATTTTTTGGAACTAGTAATAAAAAGGAGATATACATTTAGAGAGGGGGGTTCCTCTGGGGTTCTTCGGAGAAATAGATGTTCTTAGCCATCCAAAGGTGGGAAATAATTTTTATCCAAAGCAACTTGCGACTAGCATTTGCTTTAATAAAGGAAGACTAAGACTGTTTCCAAACCCTGCTTTAGACACTCTCACTCACTCATCGTCTACAACGCTATCCTGTATTCAGGGTCGCGAGGGGCCTGGAGTTTATCCCAGGAAATTTAGGGCATGAGGTGGGGTACACCCTGGATGGAGTGCCAATGCATCAGAGGGCACACACACATACAAGCGGACTCGCACAGTCATTCACACGCTACAGGCAATTTGGGAAAACCAATCTGCATGTTTTTGGACTGTGGGAGGAAACATGGAGGAAACATGGAGGAAACATGGAGGAAACCCACCACGCACAATGAGAACATGCAAACTCTTGAAGGCGCGAGACGAAACAGAGCTAATCACTAAGCCTCCTATAGCATCATATATAAAAACTTTCTCCTTCCAACCAGCTTCTAAAGTTTTCCCAAAGAACCACTGAAGAACCCCCGGACGCTGCACTCACAGGTTCAGCAGAGGAAGCGAGTGGAAGACCTTCCAGCCGATGTGCGTGAGTGAGTTCGCGGCCAGGTTCCTGCGCGAGACACCAGAGAAAACATTTGCGCCATTTGTTAAACATTCTCTAAAAAATTGTGATTGCAAACATTGCAGCGTTACATTCTCAAACCCTGCCCCTAGTTTTGTAGCTCCACCCCTCGAACAGTGCAATCAAGTGGCGTTACGGTTATTATGACTCATCGGGGTATGGGTTTCGGCCCAGTTCTAATTAAATATAGAGGTGAGTAATTGATTTTAGTTGGTTCTCAGTAGTGTAGTCATGCTTCCATGAATAATCAGCCAGGACTTGGCGGAAACTGAGAAGATGACAAAAACATCCAAACACGGATCACTTTAACTTTCACTGCTTCATCATTGCTGATTTTGTAATGATATGTACAAGTGCACACAAAGTCTTCCCAGTTCTAGCCAGTAACTTTTCTAGCTAGTTCTCCTTAATACAGAGGAACTAAAGTCTGGAATACAAAGATTGTTCGGATTCACTGTAGCTTCGTTGTTTTATTTCCAGAATGGCACGACGGAGCAGCTTTTCCCCTCATGTCCAGAGACTGTGAGTTGCCAAGAGACGCTAAAAAAGAGTGATTTGTTTGTGATGGGAGGGGTATACTTCTTCCTTCTCAATCACGATCCATATTGGGGAATCAGAAGGTCATGTACATTTACAGCGTTTGGGAGACACCCCTATCCTGTCCATAGTTAATGGACTTGCTCAAAAGTGGTGGGGTTTGAAGCTGAGACCTTCTGAACTGTAGTCCGACGTCTTAACCACTGAGCCAGTTTTTGCATGTGTAAGTGGGTGGATAGCACTTTTCTTCGAGTGCGGTACACGCCGCCCTGTGGCGCAGCGCCAGCAGGTATTTGAAAAGACATGGTTAGTTTTGTGACTCTTAAAGGAAGCTGGATAGTAGGGACAAAGTGGCTATGGCCAAATTAGGAACACTTGGGTCATACAGTATCTTCAAGAGTCACTCATTGGCAAGACTCCTTTCCCGCCTGCTGCATCTTTATTTTTCTCACTCCTCCCCCTCCATAGCCTTCTCAATGTGCTTCATAAAAGTTTTCCAACCGTAATCATTAAAGGCAACAACTTCCAGTAGAAAAAAAAATAAAAATGTGTGCCAGTGATTGACAACAAATCAAGTGTGAAAGCAGTCTTACAGTTGTGCCCGGTGCCAATTATACTGTACCTTTTTCATTTTCGTTTGCTTCATGGCCTGTCGGCTACGAGGACGCCAGGGGCTTGTCAAAAGAAAACAAACGCCAAAGTGACAGCAAGTGATGGCTCTCGGGATGCAGGACACTTATGGGATACAGATTCTCTGTGGCAGGGCTAATGGGGGCCAGCAGGGGTTCAAAGATTTGTTTTCCCTCTCCTCGAAAGTTCATGTCAGATGTGTGAGCCATCAGGGCCTATCTATTACCGGCTCGATTCCTCTGCATTGCCATGGAGGGGGCACGAGGGGGGTGGTGGTGGTGGTGGTGGTGGGGATAGCAGCTGCCACCCAGTACTGGAAAGAAAACAACAACGCTTGTCGATGGTTTGAGACGTGATTATTAACACACGGCGAGGCTTCCGGGAGATCAGGCGAATAAAACAGCACACATACTGTACCGTAGCGTAATCCGCTTTCGTTAGTCGACTGTATATTGTACGGTATTCTTCAGCTCTTTAGAACCCCGAGCGGCCCGCGTCTCTCTTTCTCTCTGCACCGCCTCTGATCTTAGAGACACATCTGCTCCCACTACACATCGCTCTGCGAAATATTGATTGAGTCATAATGGACCCTTAGTGGAGTGTATTTATTATGCATCAGCTGTCAATAAGACGCCAAAGTGAGCGAGTAAAAGGTGACTGTTGGATGTCGGATCAGGTTTCATTCCCCTCCTCTTCATCTCCACCCTCGCCACCAGCTCCCCAAATCCCACACCAGCGGCTCCTCCTTGACCGCTATCGCCCCGATCAACAGCACTATGCATGTCGCACGGGCAGCGAGGGAAAGACTACAAGATGGAGGCGATAAGGGTCACCCATGACACCGAGCTGCCTGCTGTTACATGTGGGCCGACAACACGACCCCTGAATGGTAAAATGACAAATTAGGATTCTTTAGCGACTTTGCTGTGTTGTCTTATTAACAATCTTTGTGTGGACGCTGATTGGTCAGAACGCGTTCGGATACGATATGATAAGATGTAAAGAAACGTCTTGAAACTTGTTTAATCTTTGATAGGTATTGTTTTTGTTTTTGTTTTTTTTCTGTAAAGAGATGTTAGTTCCACGTCATTTAATTTCAAAATTAACAGATAAAAAGGAACATTGTTTAATGAATATAAAACGTTGGAACTATTTTAAGAAACCAACTCGTCCCAAAGGTCTTTCTATTGTTGGTGCCGTTGTTTCACTGTAGTTTAATCACGGAGCTAATGTTGAAAATCAGGCTTAATCCCGGGGGAATCAAGGTTAAAGCAATAAATTCTTGATCAGCACACCTTAGTTTAAAGGTCAGGTATTATTCACGTTCAGATATTCAGATGGATCTCTGGTGCGCATGTACAAACAAAACAAACAAACAAAAAACATAAGAAGAAAAAAAAAATCAGTGGTGATTTTTCTGTTTTTAGACTTCTCTCCTAATGTGACCTCATATAAGAGGAGCCCCTCCCCCGGTTTTGTGGCTCAGCTCTGCAGTTCTCTGAGGGGGCGTGGCTCAGCTCTGCAGTTGTCTGAGGGGGGCGTGGCTCTCCCGGAGCTCGTTTACTGTATGTAAACACTGAAGGGAGGGGTAGTGTGAGTCTGAGGTTTAGAAAAAGACACACTTTGATGGAGTAACAGAGTAAAATATGGGACCTTTAATCCTCGTTAGCGCGAATTTGATTAAGCATTCGTCCAGTCCTTCTCGTTCCGTCATTATTGCCTCATTTGGCTGTTCGAGTCCTATCTCCTGCACCGTGCGCCGTGCTGTTGGTAAAGCGCCGAGCAGTTCTGATAAGGCTTTTGTGGTTTTGTCACCTGATCCGAAGGCGGCTGACGACAATCAGCAGTTCTGTCAAAAAGCAGCGACTAGCGGTGACTGACACTTACAAACAAGGACACGACAGGAGACTGCGGAGAAAAGGGGGACCAAAAAAAAAAAAAAAACCAAGAAAAGAAAAATAAAACACACTTACAGGTATTGCAGCTTGACGTTGTATTGGAAGGCTCGATTGGAGATGGAGAGCAAGCTGCAGTTTGTAACTGTGCTGGAAGGGAAACCACACACACACACACACACACACACACACACACACACACACACACACACACACACACACACACACAAAATGAAGGGTGGTTCGAACAGCCAGTCAACTGATCATATCTTTAGCCAAAGACATAAATCATGTCTGATTAGTTCTAATCTCATAAGTCAGGCTAATTGTTTCATGACCCAATAAACCAAACAACCAGGAAACATTCGTAGCCACATTTTAAGATCTCGCCCGTCATTGTTTCCATATTAAAATCTGAAGAAAAAAATAAATAATAATATTTTTTTTTTTTTTTATCATTGCACATGTAAATTGCTAGATCATATCCGAGATATTGTTTTCCACTGTATGTCCTACATTCACAAACGAATCCCTCGAACGCTTTCTTTTTCCAGATCCTTGAATACTCACAGGTTCTTCAGCTCTCTGTAGTTGATGAAGTCCACGTCTGTGATGTTCTCCAGGTTCCTCTGGTTCTCGATGTAGCTGTGCATTTTGACATGGGACGAAAAGACGTCATGAAAAGAGAATTCATTCGTTTGTTTGTTTGTTTGTTTGTTTGTTTGTTTGTTTGTTTGTTTGTCCCGCCACGGGGATGATTCTGGATTCTGGATTCTGATTGGTCAGGAAGTCTTTTCTAAAGTAACACTTCATTCTCAGGGACTTGATTTGAGGAAAATGTGTTTGAAAAGGGCAAAATATTCGATGAATAACGCGGCACTTCGTAAGGACGCACAGTACGTACAGTATGGAAGGAGTCTCCAGTGTCAAACAGTCAGAGACTTTTCATACTTCTCATCGTGTCTTCCTTCCACTTCTACTATAAACAGAGAAAAACTTCCCTTAACACAACTTTAGCTTACACCTCATGGTTTCTCGGTAACATGACAATGTGGGTTTCTTTCTGTCTCGAGAGAGTTCAGTATATAGAGACTGGTGAAGGAATACCTTTAGGGTGTTTATGGGACTGTAACTTTCTCACAGCACAGTATCGTTGATTGTTTTTCCTGTAACCGCATGACTGAGCTAAACTGATGTCATTGCACTAAAGTTTACAAATATTAACATATTGATAATAACGATACCATTTTTTTTTTTTTTTTTTTAATGAACCTGTTTTTTTATTCTACGTTTTAGCTCGGCTTTTTTTGTTCGCTTTTCCTGTTATATAAAGATTAGAGGATAGAGTGTCGGTCAATACGTTTTAGAGTACACTCTAAACCAGACTAGAGTGTGTACAACCACAAAACTAATTAAAAAGAAAAGTAAATCTAGTCCTGAGCAGGGCAAATGGCAGGAAAACAGTCGGGGTATTGAGTGATGCGCCGGTGCGCGCTCGGGTTACCCATCGTCTTCTCGATTAACGGAATCTTCATCTTTGGTGCGGTACTGCTAGACGGCGTAGAAACTGCAACTCGTTTTTTTTTTTTCTTTTTTAGTAAAATGTTTAGCATAGATACACGTTTAAAAATGAAGAATATAACCAGGACACAACCATTAATAAAAGTCGGAATCAACATTCAAACTCATAAACACCTTAAAGATATAAAAACAACCCTGAAGAAAGATTCTTTCTTTCTTTCTTGCTTTCTTTCTTTTCTTTCTTTCTATCTTTCTTTCTTTCTCACTCCACAGCGATCACGCAAACACAGTCTGAAGCAGGAGCACTTATTTACTAGTCTTTCTTTCTTTTCTTTCTTTCTATCTTTCTTTCTTTCTCACTCCACAGCGATCACGCAAACACAGCACAGTCTGAAGCAGGAGCACTTATTTACTAGTCTTTCTTTCTTTTCTTTCTTTCTTTTTCTTTCTTTCTTTTTCTTTCTTTTTCTTTCTTTCTTTCTTTCTTTCTTTCTTTTTCTTTCTTTCTTTTTTTCTTTTCTTTCTTTCTTTCTTCCTTTTTCTTTCTTTCTTTCTTTTTCTTTCTTTCTTTCTTTTTCTTTCTCACTCCACAACAATCACGCAAACACAGCACAGTCCGAAGCAGGAGCACTTATTTATTTGTGTCTTTCTTTCTTTCTTTTCTTTCTTTCTTTTCTTTCTTTTCTTTCTTTCTTTCTTTCTTTTCTTTCTTTTCTTTCTTTCTTTCTTTCTTTCCATTTCTTTCTCACTCCACAACAATCACGCAAACACAGCACAGTCCGAAGCAGGAGCACTTATTTATTTGTGTCTTTCTTTCTTTCTTTTCTTTCTTTTCTTTCTTTCTTTCTTTCTTTTCTTTCTTTTCTTTCTTTCTTTCTTTCTTTCCATTTCTTTCTCACTCCACAACAATCACGCAAACACAGCACAGTCCGAAGCAGAAGCACTTATTTATTTGTGTCTTTCTTTTCTTTCTTTTCTTTCTTTCTTTTCTTTCTTTCTTTTCTTTCTTTCTTTCCATCTTTCTTTCCTTTTCTTTCTAACTCCACAACGATCACGCAAACACAGCACAGTCTGAAGCAGAAGCACTTATTTATTTGTGTCTTTCTTTTCTTTCTTTTCTTTCTTTCTTTCTTTTTCTTTCTATCTTTCTTTCTTTCCTTTTCTTTCTCACTCCACAACGATCACGCAAACACAGCACAGTCCGAAGCAGGAGCACTTATTTATTTGTGTCTGATTGAGCCATAGGGCTTGTAACGTAATTATAGGGGAGGTGGGACGAGGATCTTGAACCACCCTCGCTTATTCGATTGAGCCAAGTGGGTAATATTTCATCTATTGTTCTCGGCATTTGTCGGCAATTCGCAGAATTGAATTTATAACATGATGCATGATGAATTTCGGCTGCTGCTTTCGGAGGTAATGGCTCCTTGTTGATGGTAGTGAGGTAATGCTTCTCCTCCCAGCAAAAGTTATGTCCCTGCATCTTACTAATATAGGAAATGGCTTTTGTTTCACGAGTGTCCCACGTAAACGCGTCGCCTGGGACTGGGACGGCTCGAAGAAACACTTTATTGTCGACTTTTTATGGAGAAAAACGTGGCCGATTAAATGTAGATCCAATGTTTGGAAATATCCTATAAAAGGTTGCAAAGATTCATTTAGCCCATCTTGACAAGCTCGATGACTGCGTTCAGTCTGAAGATCCGGTGAAGATCACTAAGTTCTCTCAGCGGTGTTCACAGGGACGCTTTGATTTGAGATCATCGGGTTCAAGTGTCAATTGGAGGACATTAACTCAAACAGCATGACCTGGACAGGAAGTGCACAGAATTTACATTCCTTTAAGAGTTTTCCAGTAAAGCATTTTTTTCCCCCCCTGATTTGAAGATCCTATTAAGGAAGCGACATTTGCAGATGTTTACCCAAACTTCGGTGCAATGACATACAGACCAGAGGATGCACCACACGTCCAAGTTATGCAAGAAACACTAGGGCATGCCAAGACACTTCTACTGTGATAAAATGCATTAATCACGCCTAAAGTTAAGGGTTAAAGTTAGGTTTAGTCCCAGTTTGGTTTTCTAAAACGTCTAAACTTTTGAAGAGCTTCTGACTTTTTGAGAAATCTCTTTGACGCCATGCAGCTGATTGTGAAGGCCCATATGGATTGATGAGCAGAGCAGAATCCCCGGGACAACACCACCGTGATTGTACCCTAGCTTACATTTCCACATGCAAGACTTTCTCAAATGTCAACCACAAACATAGCAAATCATCAAGGACCCCAGATCTGGCACTCAGAACCATCGAACCCCATCCCTTAAACCTGACTCACATTTCCGTGACGTTCTCGCTCTCCTCCTGTGCGAGCACCGGGATGCTGTTGATGCGGTCCTTTTCCAAGCACTGGAGCATGGCGAAGGAACACCGACAGGCCCTGGGGCAGCCGACCCACGCTCCCGCGGCCAGGGCGAGCATCAGGAACAGTGCCAAGGCCACCTGGCACACGGCCCTGTCAGCCATGGTGAGCGTAACCTGCTCTCGGTTCTATCTGTCCACCGGCGGTGTGGATAAAACTGGATCTCTTGTCCTGCGTGGTGGTTATCAAGCCACTGGAGCAGCAGAAGGGCCCAGGGGAACAGTGGGCTGCTGCCTCCTCTCCTTTTCCTCGCCTCTCGTCTCTCCTCTTCTCTCCTCTTCACTGCTTCGGAGTCAGAGATGGAGAGAGGGATGGCAGGGGAGGGGCAAGGCAGTCCATTAGCTGGCGGGGTGTGAAAGGGGAGAGGGGAGAGAAGAGGTGGCGGGGGTGGAGGGTGAGGGTGAGGGGGGGTGGGGGGGGGGGCAGTTATGGGGGAAACCGAGAGACAGAGAGACAGAGTGCTGTGGTCATCAGACACCTCCAGGACACGAGCGGAAGCCGGCCAGAAGACGGACGGGTGCTGCAGGTGGACGGCATGGAGAGCGAGGCCACCACCTGTTAGAGGGAGGAACTGGGAGGAAGTCGAGGACCAGAGTTCCTGTCTGGATTTATCACTAGGAGATGTCCCAAACGTCCAAGGTTAAAACATCAGACAGTGGAGATGGAAAAAACGAAAAATGAATTCCTCGCTAAAAAAAAAAAAAAAAAAAAAAAGTCATCATCAAAGAATCTCCTGCGCGAAGCAGGACGCCGGTGAAGACGCAGCCGGACGTGCTGTTAGTGCCGGCTGCTTTCTGTGTAATAAATAACTGCACTCAAACTAAACATACACGGTCCTTTGTCCTTTGAGGCTTCTCAAGAGACAGAGACAGACTTTTTTTGTCTTTTTTTTTTTTTTCAAAAAAATCTCTAGGATTAAACATCATGCCCAACCCCCCATCTCTCACGCCTCACACACATGGGAATAAGGTCACAGTGCGCAGAGGACAAGCGCTGAAGCCGAACTGAGCTTTTTCCGGCTTCACTCGGGACACAGCGCCGGTTCGTCCTCGTCTCCGGTCCCAAAAAAGAGACAGCTGAAGCCGTGTTTTATAGCTCAAGGCTATTGTCCTAAAACTATGTCTGAAAGGATCTTCAAAAGCAGGAGCCCACACACACACACACACACACACACACACACACACACACACACACACAGAAAGCTTTTAAGCCCATTTCACACATTTGGCTCCTTGTTGGATTATCATTGCCAAGTTGTTTACCTCTTTATACCCAGCTTCAGTCGGTTATCGATTTATTTCTTTTTCTCCCAGACCTTCCTTGACTGCCTCAGAAATAACTTAAGTGGCAAGAGTTATCGTTCTTTAATTAAAGCCTTGATGTTATTTATGATCTATACAGACTGGCAATCCTTCAGATGGCGGACTTCTTTTTTTCTTTTTTTTCTTTTTCCCCTTCACGGCCTCTCCTGTTTCCGCCTCATTATGTGATGAGATGTAGACGTGTGGAAATGAACTTCGGATGAAAGCCGCACGTTCTTTTCACCGATGTCTTCTCCTTGACTTATTTCACCGCAACCTGCTGGAAGAATTTGCTAGCGTGGTTAGCGTCGGGCGTCCACATGAGGGAATGTTAAAGGATATGCTGATCGAGGGGAGCCGAGCTAATCAGAGCAAATCGAGAGATTATTCAGAGCGAGGGAGAAATCGATAAAGCTAGAAATGTAGAAATCTATATACTGTACATTTCATAGCATTTCCCTTTTTCATTAATATCCAGAATCTTTATTCCTGTAAGGCTGCTATATAAATAAATAAATAAATAAATAAATAATATATTTTTTAAACAAAATTGCTATGGCTCTTATGATTAATATATATATATATATAAACACATCGCCGGGGATCGGAACAGCTTGAGGAGACACGTTACAACATGGACGATTAAATATAAATCCAATTTTTGCAACGATTCATTCATGCCATCTCGACACGCTGGCGTTCAGTCTGAGGATCTGGAGCTAAGTCCTCGCAGCGGTGTTCACAGCGACCGTCTGGTATTCGTTTGGTCTCATCAGGTACAAGTGTCGATTGGAGAACATCAACAGCAAGTGCAAAGAATTTACATTCCTTTACAAGTATTCCAATAAAGCATTTCTCCTGATTTGAAGGTCCCGTTAAGGAAGCGACATCTCGGAGCTCTTCAGCAGAACGTATACAGCGCAGCGACACAACAGACCAGCAATATCGCTGTGCTGCGTATGATTAATATCTGTGTAATTGAAATCAAACTTCATGATCTTACCACATGAAATGGATTCCAACGTGTTTATCCTTCGCATGTAAATATTTTCCTCAACCCATTCAAACTATAACAAAATATATATATATTTAAAAATTCCAATCATCCCAGGATTGCTGTTTTTCACAGTAAAAGTGTATCTAAAGAATATCTATAGAAATAAATATTTATAAGTAAATTTAAAATATATATATATATATATATATAAGAAAGAATATCTATACGAAATAAATATTAAAACAAAAGTAAATAAAAAAAATATATATATATATAAGAAAGAAATCTATACAAAATAAATATTAAAAAAAAGTAAATAAAAAAAAATATATATATATATAAGAAAGAATATCTATAAATAAATATTAAACAAAAGTAAATTAAAAAAATAAATATATATATATATATATATATATATATATATATAAGAAAAGAATATCTATACAAATAATATTAAACAAAAGTAAATAAAAAAAAATATATATATATAAGAAAAGAATATCTATATGAAATAAATATTAAAACAAAAGTAAATTAAAAAAAAAAAAATATATATATATATATATATATATATATATATATATATATAAGAAAGAATATCTATACGAAATAAATATTAAAACAAAAGTAAATAAAAAAAAAAAATATATATATATATATATATATATATATATATATATATATATATAGAAAAGAATATCTATACGAAAATAAATATTAAACAAAAGTAAATAAAAAATATATATATATAAGAAAGAATATCGAAAATAAATATTAAAACAAAAGTAAAAAAAAAAAAAAAATATATATATATATATATATATATAAAAGAAAGAATATCTATACGAAATAAATATTAAACAAAAGTAAATTAAAATATATATATATATATATATATATATATATATATATATATATAAGAAAGAATATCTATGAAAATAAATATTAAAACAAAGTAAATTAAAAAAAAAAAAAAAATATATATATATATATATATATATATAAAAGAAAGAATATCTATACGAAATAAATATTAAAAAACAAAAGTAAATTAAAATATATATATATATATATATATATATATATATATATATATATATATATATATATATAAAAGAATATCTATCGAAATAAATATTAAAACAAAAGTAAATTTAAAAAAAAAAAAATATATATATATATATATATATATATATATATATATATATATATATATATAAGAAAGAATATCTATACGAAATAAATATTAAACAAAAGTATTTATATATATAAGTAAGTAAATAAATGTAACTAAGAAAGAATAAAATAAAATATAAGAAAATATCAAATATATAAAAAAAAAATTTATAGCAAGGGGGTAAGACCCCTCAAATATTAGGTTAAATAAATTTTTATACATTAACATTACAATAGAATCGAATGATTCATAGATATTTTCATACACATTTCCATAATTTTCTTTTGATTCTGTAAAGATTCTGCTTTGCGACATTAAGCATTGTTAAAAGCACTATACTGTACAAATCGAATCGAATTGAATTGAACTGAAAGATTCCACTCCAAAAAAATAAATAAATAAATGCGCTAGAGAATATAACTAAACTAAAGATCGAATTTCCAATAGGAACAAAATGTAAATAAAATAAACATTTATAAATGTAAAATCTTAATATTTATCACCTACACTCTAAACCCTAACGCTCAAAGTAATTAAACATATTAAATATTAAAATTAACTTAAATAATTACAATTGTTTCAAATTAATAGACCGCGATGAGTATTTAGAACTTTTTTGGTATTTATGAGTTTGTAGAAATCACACTTTTCAACTTAGCTGAACAAATTTGACATTTTAAGCCACAGTAACCACACTCTCTAATTTAACATCTTTCAGCCGAGCGATTTTGTCGCTCGACGTCAACAACGCACACGTAAATGGCCAAACTGAATTGTTTCGATCAAGATGGTGGATCGGTCCGTCTTCACATAACCTTTAGAAATCTGGACGCCCTAAAGTACCAGAGCACCGGAGAGGCTCAGTGGTCGGTGTTTCTCCTGCCATGTGAAAGACCCGGGTTCGATTCCCAGCCACTGGATGGACTTCCTGTCACAAACCCAGATAAATATGGGAGGGTTGTGGCGGAAAAAACTTGTGACAAACCGCTGTGGCGACCCAGAGCCAGGAGCAGGCGAAAGTCCAACAACAATTTATTTAACTCAAAAAAAAAAAATGATTGTACGAGTTCGGCTACGCAGTAATGCAAGTAAATAACGATTAATATGAATGAGGACAACAGACTCAAAAACTGATAGTTCTGCTTACGTAAAATTGGAAACATCGTTACTTTCAAAGATTTTATGGACTGATGACTGATGACCTCAAATTTTTTGCGTCTTGCCGACTTTTTTCGGGTGCACAGTGTGTATGTGAAAGTGAGTGTTATTCTCTTCACTTCACTAGCTGAGGTCTGTAACTTAGAGCATGAGCGCCTGTTCTGGTAAGTCTTTAATCATTTTATATTGAACAGACTATTTAAATATTTTTATAAAAACACTCCGGGGTTTTCGGGGTGACTGCGACACCTCGTTCCCTGGCTGAAGAACTCAACAATCTCCAGTTACTGAACCCAAAGTTATCAGCATGGAAGCGGCGTGTTTCATCAATTCCATTACCTTTAAACACCTGTGCTAACACTAATCTACAAGCTGCACTACAACCAAACACGGTGGCAACAAAAACTCCTTCCGGATGTTTATTTTCACTTTGCCAAGGAAAGCATGACACGCCGTATTTCTTGCATAGCCGATATCTCCGGTAGCGCTAGCTTCACTGTGTTGCAGTACGTAAATAAACTGCGTTCCTTTCGGCATTAAAGCGCCACATGTTTGTCAAAGCTCGTGTGTTTTCTCTCTTCTCTTTTCTTCCTCACGCTCAGCACAAATACAGCACCAAGAATGTGCTCCGGTCGAAGGCGTACGCTTTAATTATTTACTATTTATTTGTTTATTTGTCTGTAACGATATTCAATTGCTAGCTAACGGACACACGATGGTGACTCATCTTCGGGGGATCTGTAAGCGCGAGGCGCGCGTGACGACGTGCCCTTTAAATGTTAAGGACACAAAGTGCGCCGCCACGGCGAACTCACGAAGGCGCTTTCGGCTTATCAATGCTCCGAATCAAACCGCTATTCAGAAGCGCTAATTACTAAAGTAGCCGACTCCACTCCAGCGAGGAACCCGGTGTGCGTCTGCGGGCTCGATCGTGATTGACGGACGAGAAGAGGGTTAATCACGTCCCCCACGTGTCAAGGACTCTCTTTTATGAGGAAAAGCAGTGCAGGAGGAGTCGGCCTGGCTTCAGAGCCTTTCATCGCTCACATTTCGTTCCAACGCGCACACACGCGCGCCCCGACGACATTCCAGACCTTTCCTCTCGTTTAGCGTAATCATTTTTCTGTATTAATATAGAGAGCGTACGGTTTCATTACAGACCCTCGAAGAGACGTTTGAAAATTCCTAAAGGATTCGCCGCCCCTCCCCCCCCCCACACACACACACACAAAAAAAAAGTCCAGATTTTAATAATCCAGACGGAATCTCAAGGCAAATACTCGCTTTGTGAATTTCACAAAATTTTTAACAAGGATTTTACTGAGAATTTTAAGG
>QNUK01000204.1:1202500-1207890 GCA_013621035.1 Clarias magur
ACACCCAAATCGTAACATTCGGAGCAGCTAACAGGCGGTGATAGTGAAACTCACTGGGGTAAACCTGATCGATAGGCTCGTGCTGCCGGGGGGTTTCAGTAATGTAACCCAATCCAGGCTCGCTCATTAGGAGGCTTCTCGTGCCGGGGCTGGGGACTCGACACGGCCGCCTCCATGCAGATGAGCCGAAACCCGAGCAGCTCGTCAGAGAAACCGTTACTGGGAGACTAATGAACATCAGCCTCATCTCGCCTTAGTCTCCTTTTTATTTATTTATTTATTTATTTATTTTATTCATCTATTTTGTTTTCTGGTTTCTGTTCATCTTTACATTTAAAAAAAAAACATTTTTAATCTATTCCACATCCTTCTCTCTTCTCTCTCTTCTCTTACTGACATTCTGCATCTCAAGCTCTGTCTCTTTATGCCTCAGTGAGAAAGGTTAGGGTTTTAGTACTGGCTCCTTTGGTGCCTCGTCTCATTCTTTCAAAATGTGGGTGTGACATCATATATAGAAGTGGGCGTGGCTAAGACTCACAATCTCATCGTAGGTGTGCTGTAGATGGAAATGTACAGTAGGCATGTCTTTGATTAAGAGTGTAAGTGGGACAGAAATGTGGGTGTCTTTTGAGTCCATATATGGAAATAGGAGGGGGGGGGGGTGTTACAGAAATGTGGGTGTGGTCTTTTGAGTCCATATATGGAGATAACAGTAGTACAGAGTGTGTTTGAAGAAACGTAGGTGTGACTTTGGGTCTATATATGGAAATAAGAGTGTTTCAGTGTGTGTTTAACAAAAATGTTTGAGTTCATATACGGAACTAAGAGCAGCTCAGAGGGGGTGTGTGACAGAAATGTGGGTGTGTCTTTCAGTCCATATATGGCAAATGGCAAAAAGAGGAGTTCAGAGAGTGTTTAAAGAAATGTTAGTGTGTTTTCGAATCCACATATGGCAATAAGAGCAGCTCAGAGATGTAGGTGTGTATGTGAGTCCATATGTGGAAAAAAAGTTTAGTTCAGAGTGCGTTTAAAGAAACGTGGGTGTGTTTTCGAGTCCATATATGGTAATAAGTCTATTTAGAGTGTGTTTGACCGAAATGTGGGTGTGTCTGTGAGTCCATATGTGGAAATAAGAGCAGAACAGTTGGCGGTTGGGGGCAGAAATGTAGGTGTCTTCAAGTCCATATATGGTAATAAGTCTATTTAGAGTGTGTTTGACTGAAATGTAGGTGTTTTGAGTCCATATATGGAAATAGGAGTAGTTCAGAGTGTATTTGAAGAAATGTGGGTGTGTCTTCTAGGCCATATATGGTAAAAAGTATATTTAGAGTGTTTTTGACTGAAATGTGGGTGTGTCTTCTTAGTCCATATATGGTAAAAAGTATATTTAGAGTGTGTTTGACTGAAATGTGGGCGTGTCTTTGAGTCCATATGTGGAAATAAGAGTAGTTCAGAGTGTATTTGAAGAAATGTGGGTGTGTCTTCTAGGCCATATATGGTAAAAAGTATATTTAGAGTGTTTTTGACTGAAATGTGGGTGTGTCTTCTTAGTCCATATATGGTAAAAAGTATATTTAGAGTGTTTTTGACTGAAATGTGGGTGTGTCTTTGAGTCCATATATGGAAATAGGAGTAGTTCAGAGTGTATTTGAAGAAATGTGGGTGTGTCTTCTAGGCCATATATGGTAAAAAGTATATTTAGAGTGTTTTTGACTGAAATGTGGGTGTGTCTTTGAGTCCATATATGGAAATAGGAGTAGTTCAGAGTGTATTTGAAGAAATGTGGGTGTGTCTTCTAGGCCATATATGGTAAAAAGTATATTTAGAGTGTTTTTGACTGAAATGTGGGTGTGTCTTTGAGTCCATATATGAAAATAGGAGTAGTTCAGAGTGTATTTGAAGAAATGTGGGTGTGTTTTCGAGTCCATATATGGTAAAAAGTATATTTAGAGTGTTTTTGATAGAAATGTCACATATATGGAAATTAGAGTAGCACAGTGTGTGTGTGTGTGTGTGTGTGTGTGTGTGTGTGTGTGTGTGTGTGTGTGGCAACCGAAATGTAGGTAAGTCCATATATGTAAATAAGGGAGGTTTACATGGAAACAGAGAAGTACCATTAGGTCCAATATATAAATAAGAAATAAGAAATCAGTGTGACTCAGATAGACGTACAGCTGTGTTTCTGAGTGTGTACAGGATATGGGTCTAAGTGTACAGTATGTGGGCCAAAGATAGAAATTCAGCTGAGTCTTAGTGTCTGTATATGAAAAAGAAATTGTGTTTCCAGTGTAGATGGAAATGGAAATGTGGCTTATGGTCCATGTGTGAAGATAAGAGAAGATCAGAACAGGTCTGACAGAGACAGAAATGTGGACGTGTCTTCAGATCCACATACAGTAAGTCCTCTACATACGGACATTCAAGTTACGAACGACTGCTACAAGGCACCAATCAATAATGAGGGAGCCAAAACTGAGAACGATTGAGAGAATGGAGCGAGGTGGAAAGATGTCAGGCGTCGCTCGTTCTTTTAACATGAATCGTTTAACCATCTTCACAAAGGACAGGATCATGGAACATGCTAGTTTTCTGCTGCTATCTTGTCGGACTTATGAACGAGATCTCATTATGGAACCTGTTCGTATGTAGGGACTTACTTGACGGAAATAAGAGCATCTTCTTGTACAGGTGACAGAAAGGTGGGCGTGGCTTAAAGATCTTATAGATGGAAATAAGAAAGGGTCAAAGTGGGCATGACAAAGTGCAAAATAGGGGCATGTCTTTGAATCTACATATGGTCGCTGTGCTGTCAAGCTAACTCCTGACCGTTACATGAGGATGAGGAGGATTCATACAGACAATCACAGCTCTCCTGCTTATTAACTCAAATTTGCATAATAATTAAAATAATAATAATAATAATAATAATATGTAATAATAATAATAATAATAATAATATTTCCAGTCTCCTTTCTATATATATATTTTTTTTAATTCTGAATGAAATTAGCATTTTGAATTCTCATATTAATAATCTTCTTGAAGTCCTATATTGTATTTCTGGTCACTATTTTTCATCTGACTTTTTCTCACTTTTTTTTCCCATTCATCAGTTCATGTTTCTCACTTCTCTCCTACCTGTAGATTTAAAAGTGCCTTTTTAATGCTTTTCTTACTGCAGGAACTAACAATTTTGGCATTTTCTTGGTCAAATGGAAGCCTGCTGTCTTGCAGTAGCACATTCAGTAGGCATGTGCTGTTGACTCAGTCTCCCTTCTGAGTTATAAACATCTCTTACCATTTTTCCTTCCTCTCTCCTCCTTTCTCACCGACCTCACGGGGTAAGAGGAATGTGCTGCCGGATTACTGAAGAAAAGTCTATAATGAAAAA
Source organism: Clarias magur (assembly GCA_013621035.1). Classification (NCBI taxonomy): domain Eukaryota; kingdom Metazoa; phylum Chordata; class Actinopteri; order Siluriformes; family Clariidae; genus Clarias; species Clarias magur. Next base: position 1,205,892 of record QNUK01000204.1, read on the forward strand.
CCTCGCATGAGGTCACCTGCTCATAGAAGAATTCTAGATGATTAGAGTAATCTTTTTTTTTTTTCTGAAAGTCTTTGCCTACATCTATTTCTTATTTCTCAGAGACTCTCAAAAAGGACATTTCTAATTGGCAATATGAACCGAAGAAAAGTATAATGGGTCTGAATAAAAGAGGTCCAAGGCTCTTAAGAAAATTGGACACTGAAGATCTGGATGGAGTTGGAACTCGCTGTTACAGAATCCAGGGTCACTTCACTATTCACGGGCAAGAAAGGAAACATTGTCCGCGCAGGAGTGGCCAATAACGAGCCATTCCAGTGTCTCCGCGTTTCTCTGTTTAAGTTTAAAACCCGAGCGCCGTTAATGTTTTTGACAGAGGAAACACGTGGAGAGTTTAAGGATGAGGATGGTCAATAAATAAACCGGCACAATGCTACAGAGGGAGCCTATCGATCTAATGTCTGATTTAAAGATGTACAGTAGGGCATCCAGTGAGAATATGAAGCGGGGGTCAGGTTCGCATCGGCTCACCGGCGCTTTATTCAACTCGCTCTCGGACTGAAACGGTCTGGAACTCGTCTAACTGTTTAATGATTAAAGTAAAGTCCAGGGGCGGGGCTAAGTGCATTTATACATTACCTAATGATGTGAGGTGTGTAAATCAAATCAGATTGTCACTGCACTCTATCTATCTATCTATCTATCTATCTATCTGTCTGTCTGTCTGTCTGTCTGTCTAACCATCTATCCATCTATGACTGTCTATCCATCCATCCATCCATCTGTCCATCCATCTGTCCATCCATCTGTCCGTCCATCCGTCTATCTATCAATCTATCTATCTATCTATCTATCTATCTATCTATTTGTCTGTCTGTCTGTCTGTCTAACCATCCATCCATCTATGACTGTCTATCCATCCATCTGTCCGTCCATCCGTCTATCTATCAATCTATCTATCTATCTATCTATCTATCTATCTATCTATCTATTTGTCTGTCTGTCTGTCTGTCTAACCATCCATCCATCTATGACTGTCTATCCATCCATCCATCCGTCCATCCATCCATCCGTCCATCTATCTATCAATCTGTCTGTCTGTCTAACCATCTATCCATCCATCCATCCATCTGTGCATCCATCTGTCTATCTATCCATCTGTCTATCTATCTATCTATCTATCTATCTATCTATCTATCTATCTATCTATCTATCTATATCTATTTGTCTGTCTGTCTGTCTGTCTAACCATCCATCCATCTATGACTGTCTATCCATCCATCCATCCGTTCAATCCATCCATCCGTCCATCTATCTAGTCATCTGTCTGTCTTCAACCATCTATCCATCCATCCATCCATCTGTGCATCCATCTGTCTATCTATCCATCTGTCTATCTATCTATCTATCTATCTATCTATCTATCTATCTATCTATCTATCTATCTATATCTGTCCATCCGCTCATCTATCTATCTATCAATCTGTCTGTCTGTCTATCCATCCATCCATCCATCCATCCATCTGTCCATTCATCCGTCTATCTATCTATCTATCTATCTATCTATCTATCTATCTATCTATCTATCTATCTATCATTCTATTTTTAGACTCATTTTGTTAAAAAAGTTAAACACTCACAATCAAACCTCCACTCAGTGTTTTATTGCTCTTACACTGCAGCAGCCAGTGCACATCCATGTTTTTTCTTTCTGTTTGTAGTTACATGTAACGTTGTGCGTCTTCACGTTAGTTCCTCTTTTCTCTTACGTTCTATCGGCTGTAAACGGTCGCTCCTTCACCAGCCTCCTGATTTACTCTCTCAAACTGAAAACCATGCAGCTTGTCACACAAAGCAAAGTCACACAACCTTCTTCTGTCCTGAAGGAGCTTTAATCTCCAGCTTTGCCTCTGGCTGTTACCGTGCACTGACACTGGAGACTCCTTCCTTAGGGAGAGCTTCGCTGTATCGGATTACCCAAGTCTTTTATTTTTATTTT
>QNUK01000204.1:1208445-1210945 GCA_013621035.1 Clarias magur
TCCATCCGCTCATCTATCTATCTATCCAATCTTTCTGTCTGTCTATCCATTCCCTCCATCCATCCATCCATCTGTTCCATCATCCGCTATCTATCTATCTATCTATCTATCTATCTATTCTATCTATCTCTATCTATCTATCTATCATTCTATTTTAGACTCATTTTGTTAAAAAAGTTAAACACTCACAATCAAACCTCCACTCAGTGTTTTATTTGCTCTTACACGCATGGCAGCCATTGCACATCCATTGTTTTTTTCTTTCTGTTGTGTAGTTACATGTAACAGTTGTGCTCTTCACGTTTAGTTCCTCTTTCTCTTACGTTCTATGGCTGTAAACGGTCGCGTTTTTTTTCCTCTCACCAGCCTTCCTGATTTACTCTCTCAAACTGAAAACCATGCCAGCCCGTCACACCAAGCAAAGTCACACAACCTTCTTTTTGTCCTGAAGGAGCTTTAATCTCCAGCTTTTGCCTCTGGCTGTTACCACACGTGCCTGATCTACTTAGGAAGACTTCCTCCTTAGGGAGAGCTTCGCTGTATCGGATTACCCAAGTCTTTTATTTTTATTTATTTCTATGTGTATATGTTTATGCAAAAAGTCTACAAGTCCCCATGGATGCGCTGTTGCTATAGAAACAATCAAGTATTAGACCGAGTGCATTATGGTTGGGTCCAGAATCCCTCAATGAAGGGGCAGAAAATAAATAAATAAATAAATAAATAAATAAACGTTCAATTAATTTGTTCCTCAATCGTTTATATGGGATTCTGTTATCTAACTGTAAATCTTGCCATTTATATTGACCTTCTCGTAAAGGATTATCGAGACAATATGAAGATCTGGAGGTGAATAGAAACGGCTTCTTTCATAACGCACTGAGCAAAGGGAGCACTGTGCATTTGCCTCGACTATACATACGACTCACCTGATGAATTCATGACCATGAACAGTACAGTGAGACAGGGGCTGAAGCTCAGCCGTGCAGTGTGGAGGCAGCGTCTTCTCCGTGTCCTTGTGTATCAGAAGTGATTCAGAGGCTAGGCCTACTGTAGCTCAAGCTTTTGTGTGCGCATGCACATGAAGGGACGTGCTTGAAGAGTGGATGAATGGAAGAACTAAGCAATGAACCGCGTACTGGTTAAACACTCTCGAGTTATCTCTAACAGCTAAGATGTTCTTCACAAAAACAAAACAAAAAAAAACATGTCTCAACTGTAAATATCGGCACCTTATATACAAACTGTATAAAACATGCTTACCAGTCTGGGGAACGCCCGATCGCTTTTCATCTCAGAGTTGTAGTGGTTAGCACTCACACCTCCAGGGTCGAGGGTTCAAATCCCACCTCAGACATGCATCCTCTTCCCCGTGCCTGGTGAGGCAGGTGTGTCTCAGTGGTTAATCTGCTGGACTGCTGATCAGGAGGTCCCCGGTTTGACACTGTTGGACCCTTGAACAAGGTCCTTCACCCCAAAGTGCTCAGGTACAACTGGACATCGAAATGGCCTCCAGTGTGGAGAGTATCCGTCACCCCTCAATGTGCTGGACGGCACATGGACGTATCCCAGTGTTTGGCCCCGATTACCTAATTAGCCCTGTGGGTGCTTCGGACAGGCTGATTGGTGTTTCCACCACAGGATCAGATTCAGTTTCCTCCTATGCCTTGTAGGACGTTTGGTGTTTCTGTGTTTTCCGCGCTTTTCTCCCTAATTTAGTTGCGTCCAATTCCTCCCCGTCACTAGGGGGCGCTCCGACATTAAGGCTACTACTACCACTCAGCCGGGACGGCCGAAGACTATCACGTGTTTCCTCCGAACCAGGTGACGCCAGCCGACCGCATCTTTTCGAACTGCTCGCTCGCGCACCGTTGGGGGCGGAGTCACACGCTCGGAGGACAGCGCTATCCGCTGGGGGCGGAGTCACACACTCGGAGGACAGCGCTATCCGCTCCTTCCGCTCTCATGAGCTCACAGACGCCCCTGATTGGCTGTAGAGCCGTGATTAATGTCGGAGCACTATGTACCTCTCATCCCTCCCCTCTGAGAGAGCTCGGCCAATCGGCTCTCTCTAGACCTCCGGCTGGCGAGAGGTTACAGCACCACCCGGGAATCGAACTGGCGATCTCCGGGTGATAGGGCGAGCGCTGCGCCACTGCGCCACTCGGAGGCCGTCTGTGGGAATTTTGACATTAGGCAACTTTGATCTGTACCGTGCTCAGGAACGATTGCTCCCGCCTCCACAACACCCCTACTGGTCACCGTTCACTTGCGTATTTACCTCCTCCGATTCAGCAGGTGGCAGTATGCACATTCTTGGCTTCTGAGCCGACAATAAACGAGTGAAGAACAGGGAAGCTAACCTTCATTCCATTGTCACGGACGATTGTGTTCCATACACAACGGTGGTAGAAGGCCACCAATTCAACCAGACTCTGGACCAGTTCCCGAGCACAGAACGATTGTGTTCTCACTGATCAACATGAACCAGAAGTTTGGA
>QNUK01000204.1:1213445-1225928 GCA_013621035.1 Clarias magur
GCTCTTGAAATCGCTCAGTCTACGTTATTTATTTTTAAACAAGGGCGCCAATAATTCCGGAGAACACGCACACTCGATTTTTTTCAAATTTTTTAAATTTGTATTAAAAGGCCGTTTCTGTGCCATTTCGCTTCATTCATTCATTTTCCCTTCAAAACATCTCTCTTTCTCCTTCTGCTTCTGTGTTGCAAAAATAATGGCACCCTGGACTGGATTAGGTAAGGTTAATTGTGCGCTGTGATTTTGTTCCTCACCTCCACAGGCCCTCGTCTTCTCCATCAATCGAACAGGATCGTTTAATGATCGTCTGCCGAATGTGTTTTGATGATGCTGTTTGTGTGCGCAGGGACGAGCTTTTAAGCGGAACAGGATCGGATCCTCCTTGAGATCTTTCACAACCTTGTGTTTGTCAGACTTGTGAGACAGAGCGAGGAAAATGTATATTTGTACTATTATTTATATTTATTGAACAAAGTTTAGTTAATGTAAGTTAAGGTGAATACGTCGAATAGAATTGAATGCATGTTGAATATATATTTATATATATATATATATATAAAGTGGTATAGACAATGAGTGAGAGTGAGTAGACATTGTTGGGGGGTGCCAATACTTCTGACAAAAAACCCCAACCAACCACATAGATGCCTATTATATAGGAAGCTTTGGGAGAAAATTAGATACCGCTGCAATTTACTCCAGAAAACGTCTGGAACGTCACCAAGAGGAAGATGGAGAATCACAGAACATCATGTAAAGCTGAGCTGTTGTTTGCTTTTTTGTATAAAGACTGGAGTATAAAGTTATCTAACGGCAATGTGAAAAACTGGTGGAGAGAGAAAAAAAAAAAAACATAAAAGCTGTAATTGCAAATCTGGGTCATTATTCCACCAAATACTGATTTATTAAAGTTATTTAGCCGAAACATTAACACCATTTGTTTTTTTGTTTTTTTATATTTGAGTCATTAAAGCTTGGCAAATACTGCATGATCTTGGGTTATTTTGATTGGTTGTGATGATGTCATTTCCTTTAAATATACACTCCTGACAATCATTTTGAATATTTTGAATTGTCTGCAGAAATATGAAACCAAGCTGTTCATCTGATTATTTTGGAGCGCTCTCTTGATTTTTTTTTCCAGAACAGTATAAGCTTTGATATGTATAATGGGTGCCAATAATTCTGTTCATGATTATCTTCAACTCGCTCTATATAAACATTTGTCCTTTTGTTTTTTTCAATGCTGTATTTGTGATTGGGCCTGTGCATGTGTGCGTGCGTGTGTGTGCGTGTGTGTGTGTGTGTGTGTGTGTGTTTTCCTCCCACCCCACTCCCACAGCCGCTCGTGGTGATGCGCGCGAGCGACCGACCGAAGCCATTTCTGGACGTGATCAATGCTCAGCTCGGCCCGTATTGATCTGTGGATGCTGATGGAGCCGCGCTGCGACCCCGAGCGGCGAGGACGGCCAGAAGGGTCACGCTGTGTTTGGACAGATTTTTAAAAAAGGTTTTACACAAAAGCAGACATGCGGAGAGGAGAAGAAAAAGGACCTTACTCCAATTAATTGCGTAATAACGTGCACTAAAAAGCGTTTAACAGCGCCGGTTCAGCTGCGGGTCGGTCGCGGGAAATTAGCGAGGCATTTACAGTACAACAGCGATTACGTTTCTTTTATTCGGCACAAGAAACGTGATTGGAGCGGAGCTTCGGTTTAACTACTGTAATTTCTCCTCATGTGGAACTAAAGCACTTTTGTTCGTTCTTATTCCTTTCGGCTTTTCTTCTTCATTCAGCGTGGAGGCAAAAGTTTGTTCATCATTAGAACAGGAAGAAGCCAGGTTTTGAAGTGCGGTTTAAAAATGTTTGTTTGTTTGTTTGTTTGTTTGTTTGTTTGTTTCTTCTCTCTAATTTATTCATAGCCAATGCCAACGTCAGGACCGCACCTACCAACCAGGCTATAACGTGTTTCCTCCGAGTCACGTGAATTCTTCGCTCGTGCACCGTTAGGGGCGGAGTAACACAAGTGGAGGACGGCGCTATCTGCCTGTGTGAGCTCACAGACGCCTGTAAGTGATGTGAGAGCGTTGAGTGCCTCTTATCCCACCCCTCGGCCAATCAGCTCTCTCTCTTTCTCTTTTTCAACCCACGGCTGCGAGAGCCTACAGCATCACCCTGCACCACTCCGGCTCTGCGGTCAAGCGCTTTTTCAATCTTTATATATATATAAAATAAAATAAAAAAGAGAGAGAGAGAGCATGAAAAGGTTGTACACACTTTTATTTCAGGTCAGCAGCCTGATCGGTGTGATGCTCTCTGTGTCGGTGTTGATCGGCCTCTCTTGCACGGTTGCAGTTGGTCCAAAACGCTGCTGTGCATTTTTCCATCCTGCCGTTCCTACACCATAGTAGCGCCATATTATCTGTAGTACAGATTTTGTTATATAAGTTTATTACGGCTGCATTATTACGTACAAGACCGTTCCCCACAAAGATACACTACAGTTAATGAATAAATAACATTACAGAAGAATATCTGCATGCCTGTAAAGAAAGCGACATATTACATGACAGACCAGTTTTCAGATGGAAAAAAAAAAAAAAAAAATCAATCATGTCGACTCCTGGGTTTTGCAGAAAAATCGAAAGGAGCGAGTGTGACGAAGTTACCAGAAGAACTCATATATCCTCCAGCATGCTCAGTAAAACCTAACAGCTGGATTATTTACAGCACTGCGCAGAAGTCTTGGGAACGTCCAAACAAAAGTCGTGTGCAATGATGCTCTTGAATACATTTCTACATTAAAAGAAACTTCTATAAAAAGCACTAAGAAATAACATAAACAATAAACGGTCAAAATTCGGTGTGGGAACTCTGTGCTTGAACATAAGCGGTCGTGTTCGATACAGATGTGCGCAGTATTCTAAATAAAACAGCTGTTAGACTGGAGACTAAATACGGCCATTACAACCTCGTATTTCGTGAGAGAACATAAAATCAAGTCGGCTTTTATCGTCGTTCCAGCCATATACAGTTCAGTACACAGTGAAACGAAACAATGTTCCTCCAGGACCAAGGTGCTTCATACTGTACATGCAACAACACAAATTTACCAGAACCGGCTAGCTAACTGTAAGAGACCTACTGTAATTATCCCGCTAGCTCAGATATGACAGTTTTGCAGTTTGAAGTTGACCTAAAACTATCTATTTCTATACAAAAAGAGACAACCGTAGACACCAGACAACAAAGTGCACGTGCAAATATTCAAACCAAGAGCTACAGAGTGACGACACGACAGCGTAGTAGTCCTCCCACGATGATGTAGTGGGAGGGGAAACAGTGAACATTAGACATTCCTGAAGTATCAACAATGATTTAAAAAATCCTGCGTGCAAATTGCAGCGAATAAGTATATTGCAAATATTTGAAAACGAGCAGTTCAGTTACAGTAGGTGGGTGTGTATGAACAAATTGTAAAATGGTTCAAAAAGTGTTTGTGCATGTGTGTGTGTGTTTATTGGTTATTAGTCCTGATGTTATTTAGTTCATCTGAATGATTCATGTGTGTGTGTGTGTGTGTGTGTGTGTGCGTGTGTGTGTGTGTGTGTGTGTGTGTGTGTGTACAAATCAAGGAAAACTAAATGGTGTAAATAGGTTTAAGGGGGTGCCAATATTTTTGCAACATAAAGGTAGTGTGGAAGGAGAAATGGAAGAGAGAGAGAGAGAGAGAGCAAAATGTAGTGCGGGAGTTACTACTAAAAAAGTGAGAGAGAGAAAGGCATTTGTATGCAGAGTGAAAAAGAAGGAGAGAGAGAGAGAGAGAGAAGAACGAGAGCGGGATGATTTGCGGGCCTCTCCAGTGTGCTAGCATTACAAGAATGGCCCTCCTGGGTGGCATGAAAGGCTGCTTGATTGTATGGAGTGGTAACGTGATATCGGCGCTCCCAGCACTGATAGATTTATTTACATTTCAGCGCCTCGAGCCAGTCTGCAGTGCAAGACAGAAAACAATGTAAGAAGGACGTCAATATTTGTATTGATACGATCGTGCTTGGTTACTCTGCTGCCTGCGTGAATGTACTATTGCGGCCGTATCATCGCATCATTCTGACCGTTTGCTTCAACCCCGATGTCTAAGCAGCTCGCGGGAACAGTAAATAAATCAGGGCAATAAAGATGCAAAATAAAACTTCCTGTGTATTTCTTAAGGGGTACAATATGACTGTTATAGTAATGAAGTAACTCAACATCAGGGTGCTTTCATTTCAGAAGGGTCAAATTACTGGCCTGATTCAAGCAAAGAAAACAACTAATGAGATTCGAAATAACTGAAAGTCCAGTAAGGACCATCAAGATCACTTACATGCTTGGTGAAATTGTATCATATTGTCCAGTATAAACCAGAGCTTCGTTTAAGGGTGAAGGTAAGGGCGTTTCCACAGGACTGGGACTAAACAGCTGCGTGTCCATAGGAAAACCACATGTTAGTAAGACAATCATCAGAAAAAGGCTTTAATTTGGTAGGGAGCATAAAGATTGGACTTTGGATCGATGGAAATAAGTCATGTGGTCACAACTGAGTCTAGTCCAGAGTGATGGGCGTGTCAGAGTGAGAGAGGAAGCGCATGAAGCGATCATGCATAGTGTCCACTGTACGAGCCTCTGGAGACAGTGTTATGATCTGGTGTTGCTTCAGTCGCGCAGGTCGGGACTCAGCAACGTTATGTGGAAATAAAATGAAGTCAGCTGGCGACCTGAATGTCCTGAATCACCAGCACATCACATCTATGGACCCTTTCTTCTTCCCTAATGACCCCAAATAAGATTTACACTGAAATATTCGATATAAATCTACTAAGTACACTAAAACACCACTGTTCTATACCATCAGCCTCATCAGAGCGGAGACTAGCCTGTGTAGTCTATAAAGCTGCAAATGCTGTTTTAGCTTGTTAGCTCATTTTATCCAAAAGCCCTGGTACCGTTTGCTCTGACTTCATGTTCTAGATTCTCTACAAAGGTTTGGTTAAAAGAGCAAAAAACACGAAGAGTCAGAAAACAGTGTTTGAGCTAGCTAGCTAAAATTAGCCAAAAATGCTTAACACTATTAACACCACTATTAGTAGCATACTACTTGGTATCAGTAGAACAAAAGTATAAAAAAACATTTTTTTTTTTATTCTCTGCATTGATGTCACTCCTATTGTCTTCTAGCTAGCTAACTAACATTAACAAGCTAGCTTGCTATTGTTGACTTTGTGTGTCTGCCAGACTGTAGCTAGCGAAGATTAGCTATGAATCCAGCAGGAAGTAATTGTTAATGTTAGATTTTAAGATTCAAACTTGTTGTTTTTTCCATTAAAAAAAAAAAAAAAAAAAAACATCCATTTCAGGGGAAAATATTGAAAGAACATTTAACCAGCTTATAGTAGAAAGAAGAGGAGGCGCACAATGATGACATCATACGGGTGAAAAAACAATAAAGGAAAATTGTTCCACGAACAATAAAGCGATGATGATCCAGGATGATGATCCTGCTAGGATGCGTTGCGTTGCGTAGCGCCACTGCTAATGTGTGCTCTGTCTGTGGCGGGATAACATTATAGGCTTATAAATATTTGAATGCTTTTGAATAGTAAACCTTTTAAGTAATTAAACTTCGACAGCGAGAGCATACACGCGCTCGCCAGAAAGGATGAGATGAGCATCTGGAGCTGTGTTTTAGAGCTAAGTTTACTGTAGTATTGCTTAAGATGGGGCGCAGGTCAATGGCAGGGCATTTGCTAGCTAGTGCACATGACAGGGTTTCCCAAAAGTGTTTAATGGTAGAGCGAGAATAACTCTGAGCACTCTCTCTCTCTCTCTCTCTCTCTCTCTCCTTCTCTATTGCTACGATCAGCATGCTGGCATGGTATCATTTGCTCTACATAGACACTAGCAGGCTATGTCTTGTGAACATGTAGCATGTGTTAGCTGGTAGAAACTGAAGTAGCTAACTACTGAGTCTGCAGGAAAATGGGTTAATTGGTTTAAATGCTACATGCTCTGAATTTTGCACTAGCTTCATGGGCACATTAGCAAAACATACTAACACTGCTAGGTTTGTACTGCACACCCAGGAGAGGAACCAGCCACCTGCTTCCAAGCTTTATTTTACTTATTCATTTATCTCGATAATACTGTAATGTATTGTATATAACAGGTTATAGCCAAGATGTTGTCCAGCTATTGTTCATCAAACAGTAAGACGTTCAGGTGGGGGGAAAAGCGATTCAGTTATCGATTCAGTCCATCACCATGACTCTTTTGTTTTGGTAATTGATGTATCGCACAAGTTCATGTATCAGTGGTAAAATGTTGCAGTTCCTCGATAATCCTGCAGGTGGTGTGCAGTGGTAAAGCGCTCGCCCTATCATTCGGAGATCGCCAGTTCGAATGTCGGGTGATGCTGTGACCTCCGGAGGTCTAGAGAGAGCTGATTGGCCGAGCTCTCTCAGAGGGGCGGGATGAGAGGCACTTAGTGCTCTCACATTAATCACGGCTCTACAGCCAGTCAGGGGCGTCTGTGAGCTCACGCGAGCGGAAGGAGCAGATTGCGCTGTCCTCCGAGTGTGTTACGCCGGCCCACCGGTGCGTGAGCGACCGGTTCGGAGGAAACACGCGATAGTCTTCGGCCCTCCCAGCTGAGTGGTAGTAGTAGCCTTAATGTGGGAGCGCCCCCCTAGTGACGGGGAGGAATTGGACACGACTAAATTAGGGAGAAAATCTGGGAAAAATCCAAGAAGAATTGTAACAAAATCTAAAAAAAAAAAAAATTATTATAAAATCACTCACTCATCGTCTACACCGCTGTATCCTGTATACAGGATTGAATGGGGGGAGGGGCTATTTCAGGAGACCTCAGGGCACGATGGGTGGTACACCCTAGCTGTCACACACTCACACATTTGGGAACGCCAATTAGTCTAATTTAGCCTAACTCCCATGTCTTTGGGCTGTGGGAGGAAACCGGTGTACCCTGAGGTACAGTTTCCGCCAAGTGTAGACTACATGTACACAGACCCCGTGGCGGGAATTGAACCCAGACCCTGGAGGTGCACAGTGGAGGTGCACAGGGGCAAATCACTACACACTACAAATCACTACACCCCCATGCTGCGTTAATATCGAAGCAGAATGTTTATAAAATAACTCAAAAGAAGACGATATGATAATTTTGTGAAACGGGAAGTAATTTGTAAATGGATGATATAAGCAGAGAATCAGAATACTAGCAGAATCGCAATACAGTTTGAATCGTCACCTAGGTATCGTGATGATATCGTATCAGGTGGACCCTGGTGAGTCCCTTCACTAGTAACTTGTATTGTTGATTATGTAAATGTTACATCTCATACAAAACCATTATCATTTTTTCCTGCTAAATATCTCCGGAGCCATGCTCCAGTCCAGCAGATGGCGGTATTGCACCAACCGGCCATGAGCTCAAAAGAAGAAAAAGCAATAATCTTGTAAAACAAGAGCATTTTGCAAGCAATTTGTCAGCGATTAGTACTAATATAGGATCAGAATAATAAACGAAACGCAATACAAATCGAATCTGCACTTAAGTATCGTGATAATATTGTATCTGGTGGCGCCTGGTGATTCCCATCACTAGTAAGAGAATCTTTCCAAGCTGTTGTGCCATACCTTTGCTTTTTCGCATATGTACATAGAAAACGTTGTTGATGCTTGCTAGCGTGAAAGTAGCGCTAGAGTATGTAGTCGTACTGCATATTTCAGCTACCCTTCTCTCTCTCTCTCTCTCCGCAGAGACAGCGCGTCCGATGTTCTTGGGTACCAACGCGGCGGATATGGAGTGAACAGATACGGAAAAAAGAAAGGTACAGTGGACACGCCTCGGATTTAAGAGCTTGAGATAAAAAGAGAGGGAGAGAGAGAGAGAGAGAAAGAGGAAAGAGAGTGTGAAAGAGAAAAGAGAATGAGAGAAAGAGAGAGACAGAGAGAGAGCAGAGTTCTTATTTGGAATAGTGGAGCCTATTTAGCCTGGCGACCATTAAATATGAATTAAAAACCACACGGACCTCTTTGCCTCCGAAATGTCATTACGCGTCTTTATGGCAAGCAATTGTTGAATAAGCATTTCACAGCGTCCCCAGGGTGTGTGTATTGGGGTGGGGTGGGGTGGGGGGGTGGTGGGGGGGGGGGGAGTGTTGGGGGAGACTGTAGAGGTTAAAGGGGAAGCAATGGGGAGGGGGGGGGTGGGGGGGGTAGGGTGGGGGGGGGGGGAAATTTCTATGGGGGGGCATGCACTGTGTGTGAAGGTCCCAAATCCCCTTAAGGATAATAGCCTCTGAAATGGAATTTACATTAAGAAACCCTAACTAGGTGGAATACCCTTCTCTGCCTCATTCTTCTAATAGCCAATTAGTGAAGTGTTTGTATATAGATAATTGTGTGTGTGTGTATTGTGTGTGTGTGTGTGTGTGTGTGTGTGTGTGTGTGTATGTTTTTAGGGTGGAATTTTTTTCTTCTTCTTCTTCTTTCTTTTTTTTCTTGCCCTCACAACTGCCCAGCTGGGGAAAATGAAAATTAAATTGAAGCAGGTAAAGAATTACACTACTTACCTGGTATCATCTAAATGTTTCTAGAGTGTTTATCAAGACCGTTGCACATTTTTGGTGTCCTCTGCCTTGTGCTTTTCGAACCCCCAAAAATACAACCGTAACAGCCCGGCATACCACAGGAGGGGCAGGGGGGGAAGAACACAAGGGTTCTCAATGGGATTCCATGCAGATGGATTTTGTCTGGTAGAGACAGGAGAGTCGACGTCTGCTGTAACGTCGATGTCTGTCTGGACAAGCCTGGACAAAACAGCTTGTGGTGTAGATTTGTAGCAGTGAAGTGATTCTGTTGCTTTCTGGTGAATTATGAGATTTCTGGGCCGATGTATGAGACAGGTTAGCAGGGGGAATAAATCCTGAAGAATGCGCGATGTAGGTGAAAGGAGGGTGAACCCACACTAACACTGCAGTAGATAGTAAAGAAGAAGAAAAAAACACAATGCGGTACGTCTATCACTTATAGAAAGCTGGGAAATGTTTCCACATTTCTGACATTTCTTGCTGTTGATCTGTTTTGTGGAGCTGGTGCAGAGTCACTAGACATTTTTTAAATATAAATATGTTCTGCCTTATTTTGGCCCTTTTGGTTGTTTTTCATCCAAAAAATAACCGTTCTGAAATTTTGTTGCATTCATAATACGTAATATTTATCTTTAATATCATATAAATTATAGCTAAAGATTATGAATGTTTTGATTGCAAAACTAGATAAATCCATTTTGCCATTTTTTTTGTTGTTGTTGTTGTTGTTGTTGTTGAAGAAAATGTGAAGGAGTAAGAACTACTACAAACTGATAACAATAATTCACACGTTTTCCTTGCGTCACAAAGGTGATAATATCACAAATTCCAAAACATTTTCGCCAAAGTGTTTTGGTTATATGAGTGTGGATTGTTGTATTATTCTGCAAAACGCTACAACTCCGCCTCCCACCGTTTTGTCACAATGGATAAATCAGCCTGCAGTTGTGTTTGTGGTGCAATTTTGTATTAATAATATGTGGGTAAGTTTTTAATTAAGAAAAAATTTATTGATTGCGTTCTTTTAGTGAGTCACTGGCAGCAAACTGGAACGAGGGAGGTCAAAAAAAGTGTTTTGGTACACTCAAAATTTTTTCATTACAAAGGCTGTTAACGATTATAAAAATAAGTAAATAAATGCATCAATGCATCATCAGCCTCCTCCTCTACCAATTTGAGTTTCACTTCAGTAGTTAATAGCAGCAGCTTATTACAGAAGTCCATGACTGCTGGGAAACTGCAGCGGCACTAACAGACTGTAAACCTCCTATTTTTTGTTGTTGATTTCAACAGGTAAAGCTGCCAAAACTCCATCAAACACTTTTTTGTAGTGGGAAAAGAATAGATGTGATTGGCTCTTTTAAGATGCGTCAATGTTGTGTTTTGCTAAAAAAGTGTAAGTTCAAAGATGTGACAAAGAAACAAACAGTTTTTAAATGTAAAGTTTTGCTATAGACAACATTGTGGGCCTAAGGAAAAGAATTTTCCAGAAGGTTTGAAAGTCTGAAAACTGAGATTATCCGTCAACCCTTTTCTATATCCGGAACCTTGGATTGCGAGTAACTTAGTTTACGAGTGTTCCTCAAGATGTGCAAAGATTTTTAATACATTTTGACTTGAAAAACGAGCATGTCTTGGTTTACAAGTGCCGAGTTTTTTTTATACCGACACACACACACACTCTCTCGCCTTTACACCTCCCCTCCCTGGCTTCACACAGACACACACACTCTGCTCTACACAGAAACTACACAGAAAAGCGATTCTTTTCAAAGGTAAGGTGCTGGTTCATTTGTTTGTTTGTTTTTTACTTTACAGCAGTGATTCCATTAGTGTGTGCTCACGCGAGTGTCATTAGAGAGATTTCTTTTTTTCGTGTTAAAACACTGTTTCCGTTGTGTGTGTGTTTGTTGTGAAACTTAAAAAGTGAGGTGGGGGGGACGGAGGAGGAGTTTTACTGTGTAAGACGAGGTCGAGGTAAGGGGCTAATTCCACACACACACACACACACACACACACACACACTTATCTGTTGGGATTTATTTGAACTTTTTTAGGTAAAGTGCAGGTTAGTTTGTTTTATTTTTACTTTATATATTGTATTTATTATTTTTCTGTATTTATTTTTTTGGGCTGTGAAACGAATTATTTTAGTTCTCATTATTTCTTTGGGGTTTGATTTGGTTTATGAGTGTTTTGGAATACGAGCCTGCTTCCAGAATGAATTATGCTCGTAATCCAAGGTTCGACTGTATATATATATATATACACTGTACGTACAGTATGTCTAAGCTTAGCAAAAATCATAAACTAATCTGTTTAATTTCATATTAATGAACTCACATATTAATGAAATATTTTCCATTTCCCCTGACAACGAGTAAAGCGAGGGGACCATGTCTTTCAAACAAGGGGACCAGAGTCAAGACTGGAACACCAGCTGAAATCTTCCTAATGTGGAGGGGGCGGGGCTTCCAGTGGGATTCGTTTACTTCTGGGGAGGTCAAACAACTGAAAGGATGCAATCATTTGGATCGATGCACTGATTGAAAAAGTCCTAAATCGATCACTGTAAAAATAAAAAATAAAAACGCTATTGGTACTGGTATTGGTATGTCAAGTATTGGTGCGTAGAAAAAATGTTAAAATCTTAACACAGATGTGTAAATATGCGAGCAGTACGTTCTACATCTGGTTTTGAAGGTGTGGAAGTTGATCAGCAGTTGGAGTAGCATTGTCTAATATTGAATCGTTGCTTACGAATTGAAGTTGAAAGACCAGCGTGTCGTACGGTATCGTGCAGACACTTGAGATTTGCTCAACCTAGTGTAAAAACAGTGGTAGTGAATATAGAGTAAAGTCTGATTTGTGCTTCTGCATTAAGTCCGTGATGTAAGTGTCACAGTGGTGTAAGTAAAAGTAAAGCCTTTATTTTGTCACATATACATTACAGCACAGTGAAATTCCTTCTTCGCATATCCCAGTGTAACTGAGGTCAGAGCGCAGGGTCAGCCATGGTACAGCGCCCCTGGAGCAGTTAGGGTTAAGGGCCTTGCTCAAGGGCCCAACAATGGCAACCTGGCTGAGCTGGGAATCACTGCTCTAGTAGAAATCACACTGCCAATTAGAGGTGTCATGGTGTAATTGCAGAGTGATTTCTCACAATGCCGTAGCCCACTGTGGAGGTGTGGAACCATAAATCAGGTCTAAGAGTCTATGGGATGAGCACAGGATGGTCTTTATGGTTACAGCAGCAGCTCTTATGTACAAATCTACAGCGCGGTCAGATTATCCAGTGAAAAGGATGCATGTATATTCTGGGAAGTTAAAGACATCGAGACTGAAACATCATGCTTCGACAAGCCTCGGGAAAATGTCCTCCTTATGAAGGAAAATTTTTGACTTCGGCTTTAACGGCAATAATCTGATCATCATACTGTATATCAGTTAAACGTGCTAATTCATTCGCCTGCTGAGATTCCCTGATGAAACGATTTGTCATTTAAACAAACAGGACGTTTAAGGAAAACATGAACTCTGACTAAAAGACCAACATGTTAGGAGTTATCGCCTCCAGAGTTGCAGATTTCCGGATGCAGTTTAACCACCACTGAGTTTGTTGACCCTAACGGGTGCGTGCTCAGTGCGGAGGCGTCCAAGCCCCAGAGTGTTACATTCTCATGGTTCAATCTTGTTTTTAGTATTTTTTGAAGACAAAAAAAAAAAAATCCATTAAAGAATTTTTTTTTTCTAAAAGTACCTGAAAGGTACTTATAGTAGTAAGAGTTTTTTTTGTTTGTTTGTTTGTTTTTTGTTTGTTTGTTTTTTTTA